>KQ061771.1:40779-101419 GCA_001008035.1 Atkinsonella texensis
CCGCCTGGGTTGTTCCCCCCAACTAGTTTATCGCAAAGAACACCTTGTCCAGCCTATGGAACCGTTAACCATTACATGAATCGCAAATAGTGTTATGAGTATTTGAAACTTACTACTGGAACGACACAGCAAAAAGGCTGCTTGCCGCCCCCACTGCAAGTAGACCTGAAGTTGTCAGCGCTCGTAGGTGCTGCGGAGGCTAAGTCTTGTCAGCAATTTTGTTGTTCTGTAGTCAAGTTAAAGTCGGGTTTCGCTTACGGGTTTGGCAGTCAACTGCGGCGATGCCAAGAATGTCGGTTGAGCAGCATTGAGGATTACTGTAGAGTCCCGATTGACAAGGGTTGTAAGGGCCATTGCCTCCTGGATTCTTGTCTGGGTTTCCACCAGGTTTGTTGCCGCCAGGGTTGCCTCCCGGGTTGCCGCCTGGGTTGTTGCCGCCTGGGTTGTTGGCTCCCGGGTTGCCGCCAGGATTGTTGCCACCTTGGTTGCCGCCAGGATTGTTGGCTCCCGGGTTGCCGCCAGGATTGTTGCCACCTTGGTTGCCGCCTGGGTTGTTGCCGCCTGGGTTGTTGGCTCCTGGACCAGGATTCCCTCCCGAGTTCCATACTGGGATCCCGCCTACTGAGCCCTTTGTTGGGTCCCCACCGGGGTTGTTGTGGCCGTCGGGCTTCTTTCCTAGATTGTTAGGACAATTGTCGCCGCCGTTGTGTTTGTTTTCGTTCTGATGACGCTGGCAATCACTGCACTGGCTGGCGGGTACGGCTAGTGTGCCGACGAAAAGGAGCGAGGCGACTCCGAGGAACCTCATGTTGACGGTAGTGGCTGAAGACGAGAACACAGCCAAATGCAAGTAAAGAGAGGATGAAAGACTAAAAACAGGTTTTCAGAGCGTGGGGGTCCCAAGATTGCTTAGAGGGAAAATGAATGGAAGGCTGTAGCGAAGCAGTTGTCCAAGGAGGAGGTTCTTGGGCGACGTAATGGGGGCTTTATACACTGCCCAGAGGTGCTCCCGTGTCCACCGCATTGCTCGATACGACTGTACAGGGTCGTCAGGCCGGACAACGCAACAAAGACAATCAAAGACAATTGTTTCTCAGCAGGAGTCGTGAAGGGAGCGCTAGCTGCTGGTCTATCGTTGCTTCTTAGCGAGGAGCCAGGAGAGTCCGATGGGATAAGCCAGTCGGTACCGGTCCGAACATGCAGGTCCAATGCATGATGGCCAATGAAGAGAGTCAAGAGACAAGCATGATGTTCTGTTCCGCCGCAGTGACAGCTGCGACTGCTTGAAATTGCATGTACGGGTTAAGCGGCTCGTCGTCAGGCGAAGTGGTCCAAAGCCTGTAAGCTTGTGGTCGGGTTCAGTAATCGGCAGTCGAAAATGAGACACTGCTTCGTAAAACATGCGACAAATATTGGACAGGGTCAACAGGAGCTACTCATCAATGAGGTATAGCAGGTAGTGTTCGGTTTTTCCATTTTGCTTTTTCTTTCAAGGGGGATTCGGATCGTGAAGTGACAGTGAACTCCGACTTCTGTAAGCGGCACAAGGACGTAATGGCGGGGCCCTTTCAAGGTCAATGGTTTTATTAGCCTGTTCTCCGGGGTCGTATGATTCCTGGCTTCGTCGCCCGCCCAGGGATAGCAAATTGACGAAATTAATGGCGGCCTTCGGAGAGTAACAGTACGTGCCTTATACAGCGATGCTTCTGATTGGATCAGACCCTTCTCCTCTTGAGTCTCAGCTCAGCTCAGCACACATGCGCGGAGCCAACCCCCAGCCGCTTCTCCCTTTGCAACTTTACAAGCTGCCCTTCTTTCTTCTTCTTTCTTGCCTCCGTTGCCTCAATGGCTTCGTTCTCAAATTCTCCACAGACTCGTTCCCTCTCCCACTGCTTGATTGGGCAATTCTATTGTAGACTCACGTCTCTGCTTATACCAATTTATGCTATAATATAAGTTCTAACAACGGCTCGAGTTACAGCCGGCTACATCGCACGTCAAGGTCAAGGTCACTCCACCGAGCTATATAGGAAAAGTGGGTTGGTACGAAAATGTAGCCTTCTCGGCCGATGCAAGGGAGTTTAACCAAAGTCCATGGACCCTTATGATTGTCTATTATCCCATTCTCCGAACGCACTGACAGACAACTCGTGGCCGCACCGTCATCCCCGTCTCCTACCCGACATGCTATGAGTAGCGGCCACTCTCGAGCACCACATTTTGATGCTCATCTCGCAGAGACGCGCAAGCTTCGACGCTTAACAGCCTGTAGCCGCTTTCATCAAGTATATTCCGCCCATGCCATCGATATACCAACTTGTCATTACGGATACTTCGGATATGTTTTCGTCTTCCTCCACACCCCGCGTGTTGATCTGAGACCTGTGCTCCCGATGGGGCCAGTGAAAATTACCTGACATTGTCGTCCTCGCTTCCTTCACCCATGTCATCATCCCCTTGAGTGCGCGAAGGCAACAACCTAGGTCACGCGACCCACCCATTTTCCGATACTTCAGAGGCACCTCTAAGCACCCCTACTAGCTATCTCCAAACGCGTTTAGTGGTATTCCTTGTATAACACTTTTTGTGGTGTCGTTAAAGATAATTCTAGTGGCCTCTATTGTCGCGTATAGAGCTAAACGCGAAAGAGGCCACTAGGTAACTCTCACAAAATATAGGCAATGCAGCCCTATAAAAGTCGCAATATAGCTGCGATGTCCCTCTTTATACCTCTAGAAATTACCAGTACTTCTATTATAGTGAGGTTCGTGGATAAATTGAAGTACACCTTATCCCTCCTTGTCATGATTGGTTACCTAGCGATTTCGTGACCCAGTTGTTGCCTTCGCGCACTCAAAGGGATAATTAATGGCCGCACTAAACCCCAAGAACCCAAGAACCCCAGAACCCCAGAACCCCAGAACCCCCTTGCCAACTTGCCAAAGGGCTCTTGAGACATTGCAGCGAGTCTCTGACCACCTGACCTGACCTAACTAGGTACCTAGGTAGCTGTGGGGTCTTTGTAGTGTGAAACAGCTCCTCTTCTAATTGGCCCTAGATTTACTACGATGTTTTAGCACACATAAAAATAGGAAAAAGAAAATAGAGCAAATTGAGCATCAAGCTTTGATAACTTGCTTCTTCCTTCTACAAGATATTTGTTACCCGTAAGCACTAGTGCATGCACCTGCCCCCTTGGTCCTCCCGACAGTTGGCTATAGAAATCGAACCAAGACAAAAATATGTATTTGATTTAAAAGTTACTTTTTAACTTTTTTAGAATTTTGTAGGACATTGTTCCACTAATACGCTATAGTACACCAAGGCAGGGTACAGCAGTGGCTACCGAAGCACATGATATCATTGGTTAGGTGGACCCACACACCACGGGTCGGGTCAGCCCGGTCACGAACCACGACGAGGTGGGTATGAGAGGTACTTCAATACGCGTGCAAACGCAACTGTAATAGAAGTACCGGGAATTTCCTGTCGCAGCTGTGGCTTACGGTAGGTGAAATGAGACATTGCAGCCAGATAGCGGTCGTAGCAGGGACGAGGCCCATCACGTCTTACGAAGGGAAAGGGGCTGCTTGGAAGGGGCAACATGTGGTTTTTCCGGGGGAGCGAGTGCTGCCCTGGTTGCGGAGTACACAGGCTGTCTAAGAACTTCTTCTGTCGCTCACAAACCGAGCGGTCTCAGTACGTTCGCTTTCAAATGGAGTGGGATTGAACTGCAGCTCCAAGTCAGTGTGACTGCAGCCCTGGATCTATGTGATCACTATGGCAACATGGCTCGTGACGGTGGTGCTCGACGAGATAACGACCCTGATGTCGAACACCGTGCATATACCATAATTTCCTCTGTGGTCAGTGTGTTGAGGCTACTGCAGAGCTTTCTTATTATGTCCTCGCTCAGAGTACAGATCATATCGGCTCAATCATTTTTTTTTTTTTTTTTTTTTTTTCCTGTAAATAGATGGGCTGTAATTTTAACTCTCTCTTGGCAGCTGCTTCCATCTGCAAGGGGCTCAGATGTATAGAAATCAAGAAGGGATTGGCGTCATCCGCCTTAATCGCCGATTATTCGTGTATCGGGCTTCATCCCGCGCTGTTGTGCTTACAATTATTATTATTATCATTATCATTATTATTATTTCCTATGTCCTTCCCCAATTTGTGCCAGGCACTGCGTGAGGCAAGACCTAGGAGTGAACACCGTGTGCCTAGTCGTACACTAAGAGATACCAGACAAGTGCTTACAATTACACATTCATATCTCGGTAGCATCGTGGCATGTGGAAGCAGTCTTGGCCTACCCTACTCCAGATGCGACTTCGGGATTCCTCCCTTATCCACATTATTCAGTGCCGATAGAACCGAACTCATGCCGTAAAATGAAGACAATGATGATTGCTGCTTTCTCAGCCATGTCCTCAAAATAATAACCCCCTACAAGACAACCACCAGCTGTATCCCCAAGTGGACTACACCAGCCTGATCGCCAGCTCTAATCCAAGTCCATCCCATTTCACCTCATCTCAACCACAGCGTAAACACCTAGGCGGACCCGAGAACTTCCACCGCTGGACCTACATGGCCACAGCCGGCTTCCCCCGACAGGATCTGCTACACAGTCCTCTCGGGTCCGGCATCAGGTCCGCTTGCTGAGCCCGTCGGCATGATGTGCTACCTCGCCATTGCCCCGGCCCATAGACGCCTAGAGTAGGCTGCAGAGGGGTTGGGCTTCACCTTCGAAGGTGTCTTTAGGAAACACATGGTTATCAAGGGAAGGTAGAGATGCACCAAAGAATAATTTGAAACCTTGACGTGGCAGAGGGTGATTCACTGTTGGAGCTGGCCCCGACTGAACAGAACTGAACAGAACAAAACACGTAAACCGTTGCACTCTGTACACAAAATAGTCTATAGACCCCAGTGAGCGCGGGTTTTATGTAGCCATGAGGTGGTGAAACGAAGCAGAAGAAAAAAAATCTATTGCAGAGGCGTCTCTATGTTTTGGTACAAACCACAAACTGCGGCATATGCACATCCAGATATTTTCGTCCCATCCACATATTACATCTCATACTTCCATCAAATGTACAACTCGCGCCTCTAGTTCCAGACAAGGTTGCACCATTAAATAGAATAAATCAAGTACTGATACCCATTGCACCAATAAACAAAACACCACCTCGACCCCCAGGATTAACAAGTTTGATTGCAATGTCCATGTGTGGCCGCGAGTTGGGACCTCCAAGTTTGTGAGGAGGGACTGACTATGCTCATTCAAAAGGAGGTTTTTGCCCACATAGGCCCTCCATGCTTCCATATATGTATACATGCGAAACTGTTTAAAAATGATTTATCGCTGCTTCTATGCACAGAGCGAGAACCAAAGACCAACGTGATACATTGCTTTCATGTTTTGTGTTGCCGAATGATCAAGACGTGCCAAATAAGCTCTTCAGCGAAATATCGACCCCAGAAAGATAGCAACTCTCAGAAAATGAATGACCACGCGAACACGAGAGCGGTGTAAAGCGTCGTAATTGTCAGCTCAAACTCAAACCAGGCAGCCTGTCCGCCAAAAGCAATCTTCTTGCTCTTAGGTGTAGGGTGAGCAACCATGGTCTTTGGGTCCCGAATCAGCAATTGTTCGCGATCTGGCATCTGCGGTGGGTCAATGGCGTAGGCAATCGGAGTCCACATTGAGCTGCAGATGAAGACAAAGGCCAGAGGGGGCCAAAATGCGTGCGTAACTAGGCAGAGCAACATAGACTTGACTTCTTGCAAATTGACAATGCATCGCCAGGAAGTTAAGACTACAGAAACCAAGGTGAAATAAACATATGTCAGGTGGAAGTAGCCCATGTAGTTAAACAATATGGCCCAAACACGGCGGAACATGTTCTTCTTCAGCGCTGGGTCACGTTCATTCAAAGCAGATGCCAGGGAGCCAGTGGGTTTGAACGCCTGGACCTGTCCACCCAGCCATTTGGGTAGTATGAACGCCCGGATGAGGCAGAGAGCGATGTAAGGCGACATCCAAAGCTGGTATCTTGCACCACGTTGTCCGGAGTGATAGCCGGCGGGTATGAAGAGGATAATTTCGCAAAGACGATTGCTGATAAAGGCCGCAAAACAGGAACGAATGAGCCAGCGGAGCTGTTCTTGCGTAGCGTACGCAACCAGCGGCTTGCCCATGGCCAGAATGATGGGGATGGCGAAAAGGGAAACGGTAAACAAGATGTTATACAAGCTGAGAGTGGCGTAAAGGAAACCAGAAAATCGCTGAGGCAAGGTCATTTGACGAACCTGTTCACCCCACAGACAAAATTTGAGCTTGAACGAAGTGTCGACGGTTCCAACGGCCCAGCGTGTACGTTGCTTTAGGTGACTTCCAAAGTCCTCGGGGACAGTGCCAAACTGGAGCGGCTCATGCACGTAGGCAGTTTTCCAGCCCTTACCAAGCATGAGGGTCGACGTAGCAACGTCTTCTGCCAAGGAGCCGAGGGGAAAGTTACCAATATCATCCAAAGCCTCACGACGCATGATATAGCCAGAGCCGGTACACCATGCGACACCCATCGAGTCCTTAATGGGTTCTATCACATGAACAAAAATGTCCAGACTCTGAGCAAGGGGGTCGGATGGAGGGGTGTTGTAGAACAGCTGCGGTGGGCAAGAAAGGGCCACCTTGGGGTCGACCAAAAGATGAGGAAGGAGTGCTCGAAGCCAATCACGTTCAGGAATCTAGATAATTGTCAATTTATCACGCTTTAGAAAACAAAGACATCTTCGGGCGCTATGGAATAGCGGCCAAAAGAAACAAAAAGACTTGCAACACCTCAAAAGACGTACCATATCGGCATCGAGGGCAGCCATGAATTGGCCAGCACCGCCGGGAAGCAAGTGAGTCTGATCGAGGCCATAATTCAAGTTGCCAGCCTTGAAGTGATGGGGTTTCCCGGGAATCTTCTCGCGCGCCATGTAGTAGACATTTGGGCAGGACATTGCAAGCCGTGAAACAGCAGCCTCGAGTGTTTCAGACTTGCTATCGTCGAGAACGATGACGCGAAACTTGTCGTACGGGTAGTCAACATCGCAAGCAGCGCGAACGGTGTCCATGACCAAGTCATCGTCTTCACCGCAGCACGTCACGAAGACGTCAACCGTGGGAACGTCGTAGCCCCGCAGTCGAAGCTTAGGTCGGTATCGCTTTTTCATGGACATCATGGTCCAGCTGTTGTGCATTAGAGGAGGAATGGCCGTTGCAATCTCAACACCAATGAAAACCCAGGCAGCAATATAAAAAGTCTTTTGCGCATTCTGCGCCCATATTATGCAAGCAATACGCAGAGCGAGGTAGGCGAAGTATAGTCCAGTATTGAGGACAGTAATAAAAGGAAGCAGGGTAAACAGGTGTCGTTTCCAGCCCTTCCAGATGTCGCTGTCATCTCGTTTGTGCACCACATCAATGATATCACGATCAACCCAGTCCTTTCCTCCTGCGGGCGGCTCGGCCTGTTTGAGCAGACCAGCGAGGCTGATATGACTTTGGTTCTGTGACCCCATCTTATTAGCATTGGGGCGAGCAGATGAGGGAAGCAAACAGGCTGGAGACACAAGAGATTGTCAAAGGAATCAAGTGCTTACCATGGGAGTTGACGGGCCAGAGTCTGCGTGGAATGGAATGCCGTACCTAGGCGAAACGGATGAATCTACCGGTGTCTGCCGTCCGGTCTTCCATGACCGCATGCTAGAGCGAGAGCCGGCAGCGTCATCTACCAGAGTGTGCGATTCGGAACGACCGGCAATGGAAGGTGGCCAGCCAGGAGACACATATTCGTTCGCATATAGTCCAGAGTTCGGCCGCGAATATGAATGTGGTTGTACAGGTCTGGGAGTTGGCGTGCTACCTGAGGGTCCTTCAGGGAGCTCTTCAATATACGCTTGCTGTTGCTGGTAAGGGTGCTGGTAATGCTGTTGATGATAGGGATTATTCGGGTGGTCATCACGGCGTTGGAAGGTGCCGATTTCCAGCATTTCCTCCTCCTCTGCTGAATAGCGTTTCATCATGTTGTGATGATGGCGAAGAACAAAGCCTCGGTTTTTTACGACTCAGGAAATTCGAGAAGGCTGTTCTTTCGTTTGACCGAGGGTCAAGATTTCTGCGCCGGCCCAAACTTGGATGGGTAAAAAGAACAGGGCGGTCACACACACAGGTCTAGGGAATGCAGTCAAAAACAGCGTGGCAGCCAGTCGGATGCGAATGACGGCAGGTTTGTTATTCGAGATTGGAAGCGACCAACAAGGGTATCGCGAGACGAGACGCGCAGGTGAGCAGCTCGCCTCTCCTTGATCGTTACCTTTAGCAAGGTGCCGTTTATTTTTTGAAACCGTTGTCGATCTAACGCTGGAATGTTGACATGGACCCAGATGGTGTGCAGCCGCAACAAGACAAAACTTTCAAGATGGCAGAACAACGAAAGAGAAGTGCGAATAATGCAAGGGAACAATTCGACAATAGATCTAAGCCAACTGAGCAGATAAACGAATGTAGTTGAGGCTGGGACGCTGAAAACGAGCGTCTGGGTGGCTCGACGCTGGGGAGTTGAAGAAAGGATAAGGATAAGGGAGAGTCGAGAGTCTGGTTTGGTTGGGACGGAGGCGAGAAAATCAGAGGATTCGCCGGGAAAGGGGGAGGGGGCGTTCGTTGATGGGGACAAAGTCCAGTCGCAGAACGCATGGCGCAGGCAGGTACCGAACCACATCGGTTTGGCTTGATCGTCCGAGAGGAGTAAAACCCCAGCCACAACGGGGGGGGGGGGGGGTTTGAACCGAGCGAGTTGGGGAGTTGGACTCTGGCTTGTCTGGTGACACAATCAACCACAATTAGTTGCATTCGGAGCCCATTTTCGGTAAATATATATAAATATATATATTAAAATGACCAGGAAATCGAAGGCTCTGCACACTGTACCTGTACTCCGCATATCCACCTTCAGATTGGATTACATGCTAACGCGTATCCGGATAGGCATTGAAATCAATCAATGCATCTATCATCGATGTGTCATCTGTTGGTACGGAGTGGTCTCGGATTCAATTGATGATGACCCCTTGCCCGCCGGGCAGGCCCACCTGGTTGGGGTTCTGGGCATCTGGACATCTGGGCATCCGGGCCACCTGGGTATATGTGAACACGGAGCACCCCCACTGAAACCACCCACAGCTCGCAGCAGGTGGTGTGCCAGAACTGAACTTCAGGCGGACCTGAATCCGTGCCAACGCTAAGAACTGATAGAGAGTCGGCTACCCGGTGCTGGCGACTGCCACTACGTGATACGGCGCTAGCTTGGGGGCCTGCATGGTGGTATGTACCTGGTCGCTAGCGCTGCCGCTCAGTGGACTCCTGGACTCTGCTGAGGGGCGTGGGATGGCAGGGGTCAAGCCTGCATGCATGCAGTCAGTCTGGTGGTGATGCACTGGACGGTGTACTCAGTGTACTCAGTGTACTCAGTACACTCAGTACTCACATCGCTGGGGGGCCTGCCGCTTCCGGACGGTTCTACGGAGTAGGCAAACACGAATAATAAAATTTGGACGTTCCTCGCTGATCAGGGTGCGCGTCTTCGTCTCTGAAATTCCGATGCGCTTTCCCTTTCTTCCTCTCTTTTTGCCCGCCGGGCAATTATTGTACATACATGTGTGGATGGGATTACGGCCGTCGTTGACGTTAGGAATGCCAGCGCGCGTGGCTGCGCGACTTGCGGACCTCTCTGGGTCATGTTTTGCCGTATTAAACAGTTCTCAACTGCAAGTCACCTGCTACATCCACTGTATAATAACAATGCAGTTGCGCAGTCGCTCGCATCGGGGCCCTGTGTCGTGTTCATGTGGCAATGCGGGTTGAGGGTTGCGGCCCCAAACAAAGACCAAGACCTGGACGAATCAAAGAAGGGGAGGCATAGGATACTCCACACCAGGTCTGAAAATCGAGCCACGCGTTACTGACACATACGGGTCCATTCCGATCCAATACGAGGTTGAGGTCTATCCTGCCTATATGCATGATTGGCCTAGCAAATGTATAGATAGGTAACCGGTCACTTGAGGACATCCATCTGGATAGGCTTCAAGGACGTGATCAACCTTAATGATTGGATATACATAATAGGCAAGTTTCCCAGCGCCCGATGTCTGTTGGAAATGGATGATAGTAGTACTGGATGTCTTGGTGGTTGGCCAACCACCAAACCTGACCGACAACAGCCCGATACGAATCTGAAGAAGTGTCTGTCAGAGTGGGAGAAGGCAGTGCGTTTGTTTGATACCACAGAGCATTGTGTGTGATACCCTTTTGTTAAATGTGTTATGTTCTCAGGAAATGCGCAAAAAAAGGGTTCAAGGCGTATGAAATAAGCAATCGACCGGGCTTAAATTGGCTGCCCATCTGATTTGTACATAGCTTGAGGGAAAAAAAAAAAAAAAAAAAAAAAAAAAAACAGTCGGCGATTTGTGTCCCTAGTTCATGGCGGACCGCAATTTCTGACAGATAAGTACCGGCTATTTTCAATGTCAAACGTAGCAACAATGGCACAGTCCTCGACGATCATCACCCGGATCCGTCGCGGCTTCTTACGGATGGCTCCTCGCTGTTGCATTCGGTACCGAGGCAAACGGCAGCTCTATACCTTCTCCACCTAAAGGCAATGAATAAAGATAAATATAAACTCAGAAAATTAGAGGGCTGCTCTAGTGCCGTTTTTATGGCCGACTTGTTGGCGAGATTGTACTGGCCTTTGCATAGGACACTTGAATCGTAGGCGCTTTCGTGTATTCCCAATAACCTCGGTCTGGACAACGTGTGCCTTTGTAGTCCGTACATGAGAAATGACTGGGGGGGATTCCATCACGGTGGCATTGCGATGTCCTCAATGCCGAAAATGGCTCCAATTGCATTAGGATGTTTCGCCCACTGGTATCGCCAATTTGAGGTACTTTATACCGCACCAAGGTCATAAGAGGTTGGAAGTACCATGTTATCCTTGGCATACTAAGGTTCGTAGGAATCCCTGCGATATTCTGCAATTCAACCGGGCATGAAGGAGATACAAAATTAAGGTGTCTCTCATTGAACCTATCCTCATTTTTGCCACACCCTGTCCATGACGTTTTCCAAGGCCATCCCCGCGACTGCTAAAGGGATAAACTGAAGCGTTGGTGTTGGCGCCGCAAAAGTTGTTTCCGGCGCGTTCCAGTCACCCTAGCTCCGTTGCCTACCAGGTACACACCTGCCCACCCAGTATGTAAGGGTACTTTTTGGGACGCTTCAGAGGAATGGGCGTTGGATTCGGCACGGTCGCGCGGCACGTAGACGCAACCACTCATTCGCGTGCCTGCTTGCCCATCCCGTGGCGTTGTAAAAGCATGATACCTCAGCGGGAAAGAATGGGCAGGAAAAAAAGCAAAACAAACAAAAAGAGAACGGAGAACAAGCGAATGCCCCCTTGACAGAGGATACTCGGCCGCAAAGTGAGCGCTATCCTGCGCTTATCACAATGCAGTGTGAAGGGGTTTAGCGCCAGCCCAAAACTTAGACTCCATCGGCACTATGATGGGGGAACAGCACAGTATCACGCACGAGACAGATTTCACCATGAGTCCCTTCATCTTCAGAGCCCGCCATGTAATTTGGCCAGCCCGTGTGGATGGGAAAAGCTATGAAAATGATGCTGCTAATAAGCGGGAACGAAATTACATGGCGGATCTGCCCCCGCGTACGCAGTAGATACTAGGTAGGTACCTAGTACCTAAAGTAATAGAACTACGGCTTACTCCGTGCTGCTCAATACGATCTCGTCCCCCTTGGGGTTCCCTGTCCCTCCTTGTCCCTCCTGTTCGCTCAACACCCTCCAATCCTGATTCGTCCTAGTCCCGCCTGGCAACAGGGGAGGGCAGGGATTGTCCTGCTTCTCCACTGGTCGCTTTATGGGACGCGCACTCTCGGTAGCCTCGGGTATGTAGGGAAAGTAGGGGACTATTGTCGCTGGGAGAAATTTTTTTTTTTTTTTTTTTTTTTTTTTTTTTTTTTTCGCTGCTCTCCAGTCTTGCACCGCACGTTTGGGCAGGGCTATGCTCGACCCGAGGGAATAAACAACAACGAGGGTTGCTGAACACGGGATTGACCATTTAGCCGGTTTGTCACCAACCACCCTTGATTGATAAATTAACTGGCCCCCTCCCCTCTCTCCCTTTGGCTGGCAACGGCCACCGCGCGCCACCGAAGCCCATTTCTGACGAAAACTATGCCATACATTCCGGCTGGCCAGCTGTCGATAGTTTCATTATCTGCAACTGCTTACCAGTTGGTTAAACGGGCTATCCTATCTATCAGCTCCAAGGTGCATAGCTTATCGCGCCGTGTGCCAGTTGTGACGCATTTTTGCAAAACCACGGTGGTCTATGCAGTACAAACACCTTGGCCGCGTCTTGAGACGTTATTGCGTTTGCCATGCATGGGAGCATAACCAAAAATGCAATTGATTTTTCGGAGTACTTTGGCTCTTGGCATGCGTTATTCCGTCGATGCCGCTTTACTTCTGATCACTAGAACGTAGGAGCATATCCCAGCCATCCAACCCAGGAGCTTCTTCTGTGATACTTCTTCTGTGACACAACGGATTCATACGTCCTGTTCATCGTTGCACCCGCCATCTCACAAGTCTTTCCAGCTGTGAGGCTCAAGTTGTCAACTGCCGGTTGTGCATGAAATGACAACCGTCATCTGCTCATGGCCCGCCAGTCAGCTCGGGGTCGGGGGCTGAGCACATGACTCCGTCTCCCCCATGTACGTAGGGAGGGTATCAGCCGCTCCTAATCTAGACTAGCTGAGCTCCTCTGTCGTTCCAAGTACATCATTGGGTAATTTTTTTGGAATTTTTATTCCATCTGCATAATTGTGGCTCATGGCTGGGCAACCCTAGCTTCCACGCCCCCCTCACCCGAATTATTCCTTGCTAAGTGACAAATTAATCCAGTCTGGAGACCCACCTTTACGAGAACCTCCCGGGCTGGATTGTATGAATTGTCAGGCGCGTGTTTTGGTGCAGCCCGTGAAAGCGGGGCCAATAATACGTAAACGGGGGGAGCGGGTTGAAAAGAAAAAGTGGTCGGTCCAACGCGCTACATTTATAGTAAAGTTATGGTACGGTACGCCGGATAGCAAACGACTGACGACTTTTTCTTCACCTGCCTGCGGCCTACCGTTATACCAGGTAGGTGGGTAGGTAACCCTAACCCTAAGAGAGCACCAAGCAGTCTGGGGCGCGGGAGAGGGAAAAAAAAAAAAATGGCATCCAAGTCCAGTTCAAAAGTGCGGCACAGCTGGCTTCTTCTTTGAAAATATCAGTAACCGCTGTCCATGCAGCATGCAGCATCCAGGATCTGCGTGGGGCCCGTCGGTCCTCCTTGCTCGGGTGGCGGCGTTCGCGATGCTCGACACCAAACCCCAGGCCGCCAGCCGGCTACAAATTAAATAACGGACTTCCTATTCATCCTTTACCAATGATCTCTCTGCATGAAGTATTTTTTTCTTAGCACGACAACTATAGTCCTGAGGATCTATAATTGAATATCGATTAATGCCTTCTATTTTTAGTATTTTATTTTGAAGAACTATTATAGCGCCTTTATTTATTTAGAGAAAATCGTAAAAGGGACGAGAGGGGGGGTCGTAGCCATGTCTCACGGGAAAAGTCAAGGCGCCTGCCTTTTCATCCGCGCGTGGTGAGTGGGTCGCATCGTCCACCGTTGGCTAGCAGGCAAATCCTTACTGCCCTTGCTCGTCTCGTCGTGTCGTGTTGTTGCTTTCTTTAATACGAGGGTCAAGGTAAAGCACGCCGGTCGACAAATTAAATGGGCCTAAATGGGCCATGGCGGTGCACCCACGGCGATCAAGGGTCGCAACTCAATGGCTCGACTAAATTGTCCATTCCTTCCTTACCCGGGTAGGTACCCGTCCGACTCATGCAGCCCGGTTCTGTAAGAAGGAAGCGGAAAATGCACGGGGACAACCGCCGGCTGTTGTGCTTCAAAATACCATCTAGGAAGGAAGATTCGGTGTGTAACATGCCTAGGTAGGTAGGTAGGTAGGTAGGTAGGTAGGTAGAAAGAAACAGGCCACGCTGCTTGACTACTCTACTGTACATCGGTCGTTTAGTTATTGCTAGGGCGCTGGAGGGGAGACCCGGGTCCGCGTCAGGCGGCGGCTAAGCCCAAGCCCAAGCCTGAGCCTGAGCCTGAGCCTGAGCCCTTGGCGCTCAGGGTCTTGACCGGCCTTGACGGCGCTGTAGCCGCTGTATCCCGCCCGCCTGGCAGTTCAGTTGCCAGTGAAGAGTGCACCATCACAGCCTCAGCCTCCCCTCAGCCTCCCCTCAGCCTCCCTCATCCTCGACGTTGACCCAATCTTCTCTTCCCTCCCTTCACCGGCAGCCTCCTGACCAGACTTATCGACGCCTTCTTTCGACCGGTTTAATAATCTGCCTTGCCAACGCCTTTCGTTTTCGAATCGTCGGCGCGCGCCACTCGCTTCGCCCGCCGAAAGTCGATCCTCGAGAAGCTCAACTTCTGTCTCTCCGTCCATATTGTCCAGCGAGCCTACGTGTGCTGAATCGACGCTCTCGTCCACGTCCAACCCTTCCACTCGCTTAGCGGCCCTCAGCATCGCAATCAGCAGCCATGTTCAGATGGCTGGTTAACGCCATCTTCCTGGCATTGCCCATTGGCACAACTATCGGCGTTCTGCTCGGGATACAGGCCATCAATCGTGCAAATGGCAAACCGCCTCCCTTCACTGGCGGCGACAACACTGGTGATTTGCCCGGCATCGGTCCTATCAAGGCTAAAGATTCAGTCGCCATGAAATGTGACACAGCCGATGGTGTAGCTACCAATACCAAGGACGGATTTAACTTCGCCTGTATGTTGGTCTCTTGGCTTCCGCGTGCTGTCGCCGAGCCCCTTTTACTTCGGGCCACTACCTCGGCCGTCTCCTCCATGGTTATCAACCAGGTTCTCATGCCAACGCTAACCGCTTCATAGTAACTGCCAATCCATGGGGTTGGAAGCAGGGCGAGGCTGGTAATATCTGCTTGATGGTAAGTTGAGTTGGATGCACTCGCCACGTCTTTCGCTTGCCCAACCATGCAATATTGACCATGCAAACACAGGTCAACCTCAATGGCAACGAAACCTATGCTACGAAATGGACTGCGCCTGCCTTCAACGTGACATGGCAGTACCCTCGAGCCCTTGGGTCCAGCAACGTGCATGCCTTCCCTAACGCCAAGGTCATGAGCAACAATCTTCCAGTTCAATTATCATCCATCAACACCATCGATTTCGATGTTAACTGGTACCTATCCTTGAAAAACGACAGTTTGACCGAAGTCACCGATCAAGATGTCACCGCCAATGCCATCAACGCCAACGTTGCTATTGACATGTTCATGGATTCAGACTCGAAAAAAGCCGGCCAGCCCGATAAGGCCACCCACGAAGTCATGGTGTGGTTTGCTGATTTTGGTACCGATACTTTCCCCATTGGCAAGACCTCGTTGACTGACAAAGGTCTCAAAACCGTGACTGTGGAGGGAACTGACTTGTGAGTTTCCGGCTGTTGCTCGACTGCAATGCAGTATGACTGGGTGTTGACAATTTCTTGTTAGTTATCTCTACGCTGGCCAAAATAAAGTGACCAAGCAGAAAGTGTTGTCCTGGGTGGCATCCAAGCCTACCAACACTTTCAGTGGCAGTATCATGCCTCTGCTCAACGAAATCTTTGCCGCCAACAACGTCGAGTATCCTCAAAAGTCGGACTATCTTGGTTACTTTGCCTTTGGACAAGAAGCATACAGTTCGACAAAAAATGTCACCTTCTCGGTCCCCAAGCTCTCAGTAGACATCGAAACCTCATGAGAGCCGTTGCATAGCTGAGTTTTGCTGTTCAACTGGTGTGAGAGGACCAAAGTCATTGGTTAATCAGCGTCGAGGCGAATCGAGCTTCGCGTAACGATATTGAGCAGCACATGTTTGAAACCACAATGGGGCTCCAGGGCTCGCTCTTCCACGCTGGCTTAATACAAGTTGGTTCTCAATGCACAGTCTCACGCACATTTGCAAGCGCGCATAATGCCATCACTATCATTTGACACACGGAGTAGCTTGAGCGGCGTTCATATGGAGAGTCTGGGCAGTGTCTGTACACATAATGGTTGCCTTTTTTTGTTTTTGTTTTTGTTTCTCTTCTTCTTTTCTGTTTCAACATAACTTTGCCATATGCGGTCATGCAGCAAGGCGAAGACGGAGGGATGATGTATATTCCGGTACGAGGTACCGTGTATGGTGCGATAGATTTACGGTACATGGATTGAGGGAGATTTACTGTATTGTATAGCATGACAATCATAGATAGAAACGGAACAGGATCTTTGAAGCGCCCGCGGATGTTTATAGATTGGTTACTGCGATATGAAGGCCTTTGCAGCAAGTGACCGTTTTGTCGTACATCCCAAAGGCATTCCCGACCATCTCACATTATACGCTTCTCGTTCACCGGGCCAAAGCGGAATTGGCCAAGGAGAGCGCCATCACGCAAAGATCCCGAGCCAGGGTCTGTGAAGCAAGATCCTCTACAGCACCTAGGGTTTTATTCCATGACGAAATTCCCTCTCCATTGACCCAATGTTCCGTCCAAGCACACCGAAAGAAGAAGCACTTGAGCTGGGAAGAGCCGGATCGAGTAAGATGAGCGCCAATTCAAGATCTGGAAACTAGATTAAGGCAGCCCCAAATCAAGGCCTTCCACGCCGTTGCCATGCCGCGGGCTCGTGTGCGTCCGAGGGAAAGTGGTCAAGACGCGCTGCTCACGATCGGCAGGAGCCATCAAGCAATGGCGGTTCGTGAACGCAGTTCCCGCGCCCTTGGTGCGCAGCCCAACTTGCGGAACTGCAGGAGCTGGGACGCCAACACCGGGCGTAAGCTGCCGACGTAGTTGTGCTAGACTTGTGCAAGACAATCCGACTCGCTCGGCAACCGAGACATGAGAGCACTTGCCATCCACCGCCCATAAAGCCGGAATGCGCATAGGCGCCGATACTGTTGAGGCCCGGGCTCGGCACTCGGTTGGTGGCAGCTAGTCATGGACCGGACGGAGCGTGGGAGCAGCTTGACGTAATATAGCTTACACGCAGCCTGTACTGACGGCTCGGGAGAACAGACGATGCTCGCTACTAGGCCCTCGTGATCCTCTGCTCTTCATTGTTATGACAAGGGCAAAGGGGAAATCACTAATGGTATTGTGCAAAGAGTAGTTCCTCGTCAGTGATAGATCCGGTCAGTAGTCACGTCCCATGACTGTGCGTTTAACGTTCAGGGCCTTCCCTGGCAATCAGGGTGTGCAAGAACGCGTCTCCCGCAGAGACAACATAAGAAACGCCTGCATTTATGAATAAGAGGACAGCTCGCATAGCTTAGGAATGTGAGGGCACTCATGGCGAAGCGTAACATTCATCCAAAGAAGGTATGACTGGCTCAATGAGATGCGAGTGGATAGGTTACTACCTGCAAGCAACCGAGCGCCGCCTAAACGTCCCCCAAAAGAAACACCAATCCAGCTCCAAGTACCCAGGTAAACAATCAGGTTATATAAACGACAGAAAGCAGCTGCGAAATTGCAAAAGCAAGTATATGCCGGGATATCCTGAAGCTTGTGTACAAAAACCAAACCAAGCGAGACCTACTCCTACCAAAAAAAAAAAAAAAAAAAAAAAAAAAAAAAAAGTCGTCCGTTTCGAGGGTTCACGTACGACTCGGTGCCAGCCGTTTCGAGAATCCATCATCTTTGATATCCGCAACCGCCTTGCTGCCTATGGCTAGCCGTCAAACTTCGCTGTGGGTTCACGTCGCGTGGACTCCGTACTTTTTTGCATGCCGTGGCTCTCTTGTGGTCCGAGCCATCGCATTCGTGAGTACGCATTTGGCGTTCATGACTGCGCATCGTTTGGGGCGAGGCGAGCTTCGAAGAGACATTTTGGGCTCTGGTGAAAACGCATCATCGGTTGTTGAAACGGTTGGCGGCCATGCCCGGACCTGATGAAACGCCAAAATCGAAGCCTTGATGGCCTGAGGGTGCAGGTTGCCCGCGCGTGGCTCCTGCGGCCCAGGCAGCACTGCCACTCATTCCACTCGCGTTGCTGGCACTGCTTCCGAGTCGGCTCTTCTCATCAAACGGTCCATTAAAGGGATTTGATTCGAGGACATGACTTGAATTGTGGCCACTCATTCCTTCGTCGCGAAATTCATGAGCGTCGTACTCATGTCCATGTGCCGTGAATCCATCGGGGTTGATGCCGCGCTTTAGCAAATCTTGGTTTTCGCGTCTTTCTTCAAGCTCCCGTTGTTGAGCTGCCTTAGCCTCGGCGGCTCCAATCCGTCGTTGGCGGATATAGTACAAGAGGAAAGCACCAAGAACTAGGCCGGCGAAAGCAGTGCCTCCTGCATAAACAGCGGCCTTGGCCCCTGACGATAGATCATTCCACTTCTGACGGGCGGACTTGGCAGGTTGCTTATTCAGCGCATCAAGCGCGGTGGAATTGCCGGCCGCCGTCTTGATGCTTTCCCAGCTCCCAGAGCGGTCACCATACGTGTACTCTTTGCCGGAGCTAAAGTCAGTCACCTGGGCGCTTTTGAGATGCATCGTGTAGGGCCCGCCTGCATAGTCAGTATCACCACCAGCCCATATACGAGTGCCTTCGGGCAAAGACGGGTCGCCCCCGGCCCAAATGCCGATACTCATGCGCATAGGAGTCTGGGGATAATTTTGCGTGTTGTTGGCGTCTTTTGCATCCACGGTGCGCACGTGGTTCCCATCAATAAACCACTGTATCGAGTCCTTGGTCCACAAGGTCGTGTAGTTGTGGTAGTCATCTTGCATGCCAGACATGGGGTGCGAACCACCGTTCTTGAAATCTTGACGGCCTTTGCCGAAGAAGTTTGTCGTGACAAAGCTTTTGTTGGATCCCAAGAACTCCCAATCGACTTCGTCAAGATCATCGCTGAGCCACATCATAGAGCTGATGATGCCGCGGCCGGGCGCCACCTTGAGCCAAAGTTCCGTTCGGCCAAAGAAGAAGTAGAACTTGGTGCGAAGAGTTGGAGAATCGCCCTGCTTGGCGATTGTGAAGGAAGCACCGGCGTTGGCATCATAATTCACTGTGCCAGCTGTGGTTTCCCATAGGGCACTGTCCGGGGTGGAATTGAAGTGAAAGAGATGGTCCGTTCCAAATGCTGGGTTTGGGGGGCAGTCACGCTCCATTGGATTGCAGTCGGTGTGTACCTGGGCCGTCGCGAGGCGCAAGACGGCCGCTACGGCGAGAATGGACTTGCACAACATGGTGGCGATTATAGTGTGCTCATTCGTATTATATTCGAGGGCAAGCGTAACAAATCGAGTGATAGGCTCTCGATAGGAACATACGACATCAGGAAAGCCTCTGTTTCAGTAGAGAGTCGCAGCCTTGCAGAGTTTTGGTATTGGCTATTTCGCAGATAGGTAGATTGATGCTCGTGGTTGGTCTGAGAGATGTCGTGTAGTAAGCGTGTCGGCTTTTGCAAGTTCGTTCAAAGGAGTGACTTTGTGCTGAAAAGAGCGTTGTTCGTCGAGTGGGAACTGGCCAGAAAAAGGACCAAGAACCGACAGAGTTTGCGGTAGGGAGGGTTCTCTAGATTTTGGTCGAGGTCGTGGTCGTGGCTGTAGGTGATGGCACGGTGGGTATGTCCACACACCCGACACTTGTTGGCACTTGTTTGGCGGGTCGCTGATATGAAAAGCGAAGGAGCGGTGGCCAATTTAACCCGACCCTTGCGGCTCACTTCGTCGCTGGTGCTAAGGGTCGGTTTAAATTGACACCCGCGTGGAAAGGTCGCTCAAGATCAACGTCTGGCGCATTATTGCACCCTGTGTGTGTGACGAGCGACCCACAAATTATGATTAAAGTAATTTAGACAATGCGCAGTTGGCCAGGGTGGCATGGTTCCTTTGAGCGTCATGCATGCGGAATAATGACTGGCTGCTGCCTGCCTGAGCGAGTGATTAATTGATGAGTTCTTCGATGAAGTGTTGTGCAGTTATTCCGTACTATGTTTATTTAGTAAAATCTGTCCGACGATTTTGGGAAGCTTAGGTGGCTGCCTTTAGCGAGATGGCTCCCACTCAGGCACCGACGGGGATTATGCACCAATCAAACAGAATCTCTGGGGCGGTGACGCAGTACTAATTTACACCATAATCCATGTGACACACTACAACCCCTGAATGATTTCCCAGAGATTCTTTATCTTTAATAGGGCATCTACGGCGCGCTCATCACAATACCGGAATTACTAAACAATCGCATGGTGGGTAGGCGCTTATCAGCAAAGGCTTTATTGTAACTTTACTATAACTTGCTCTGTGACCTTACTTTTCTGCAACTTTGGTATAATACCTATGCTAGGTACATACCTAGGTACCATAGCCGAGATTAGTGCGCTGAAACTGATTCTTGATTGGCTCCTTCAACCCCCACTCAGACCATTCAGGGGGTAGGACTACACAAGTACGGAGTACAGCAAAACATTCATGTTACAAGGCACATCGCAAGTCACACACCTGCTCGCCGGCGGTCGAAGGCATCATCCACAAGGGGTCCAAGGGCCTCACGAATCATGACTCTTGGCAATAATGAATTCACCGTTCGAAAAAGAAAAATCACGGCCTTTTACAAGGCTTCCTATTGCATTCCGATGGTTGAATTCGAGGTGTTGCTGGAACCGTGACAATGATTTGGCGTGGAATGCTTTCCAGGTCTCTCAAGGTCACGCCTGAGTAAGGGGGTTGTGGAGCTAAGATGCCGATCGAACCCAGCTCAGTATCAAGGAGATTATCTGAATGTATGGGGGAGTGCGGAATTCTGAGTTATCTAGTATGGGAACGAATCTTGGCTCCGAAAAATGCAACCCGGGAACAGGGTAAGGCCCACTGTGATGTGGAAAAAAGGGGGCATTTGGCGGCTCTCTTGTTATTGTTATTTATCCAAATCATGCTGAGATTCCACAGAATTCCTCAGTGGCAAGAACTAGTAGTGCTGCCACCTGCTGCCGAATGCAGATTATTTCCGCAAGTGACCAGCTTCACTCAACATCCCTAGGGACGTCCCAGAAAGTGTTATGTACCTACTAGCCCTTTGTCTGCGCGAATGCAGCAACTAGTGTGTCAGTCACCGAATAGCAAATTTGCCCCAGTGTTTGTCGCAAACAAAAAAAAAAAAAAAAAAAAAAAGGGTGATTCCACATCGGTCCCGCATCGGCGACAGAATCTGACCCGCGTATGGACTTGTGGTTCATTTCAAGATGTATTTGTTTTTTATTTTAATCCCGATAAGGATCTATAGGCCCCGCTTGATGTCGTCAGGGTCAGGATCTACCCGCGCGCACCCAAAGGGGCTCTTCACGTCACGGCCCAGGGTTTAACCCAGGGATTCTTCCTGTCAAGGTACACCCACTATACATACTCCTTCTACAGCACTACCTACACTATTCCAAACTACCAAGAGATACATTGTGAGTCTTACATATAGCGGCTCTACTTTGCCTCATGCCAGCTATGAAAGGCAAGGCATTAGGTAGTAAGAGGTCCAACGGCCTCACAATAGCTGCTGTAAGGCTGGCGATGCCTCGCGATAGTTACATGCGGGGGTGTTGCTAGAATTCTCGTTGTGTCGTCATTTATTATTATTAGCGTGAAACGTTCTTGGAGGCTACCAAGGTCACCCGAGATCGCATTGCGGCTTCTGTTGATGGTAGTGTGAGGAACCCACGATATTCCGATTGATCTATCAACACCTTGGCGCATTATCAAATGGTGGGCGATGCAAGACGAGCTGGAACATGTGGACATGACACCACGATGTGGCAAAAGTTCCTTGAGGGAGAAGACATACGATTGAACTAAATCGAGCCATCTCTAAGGCTAGACGGCCATGCAAACGCACCATCCTTATGCTGAAACCCATAGACTACGCCGCTGCCATCCTCATAACACGATAGAGCCCAGGCGAAAATGGAAATGAAAATGGAAACAAAAGGTAAAGATGGTTTGACAGGCAGGCCACATGACACAAATGAAAGTGAAATGGTTCAATGAATTAGAATAATATAGTTTGAAGCTCGCAATCACCATAGGCCGTCTTCAGGTAGCTTTGTCTTTGTAAGAGACTTCGGGTCGTGATGTCTTGTCCTGTGTAACCGCGAACAGCTATGCAAAGAACCCACAACCCGTCGGTGAGCGCGTAACGAGTGGTGAAGCATTCGGCAGTTATCCATATGCTTTTCTCAATCTTGTGTCAGGTATTATCGAAATAGTAAAAGGGTAAATAAAACATAAGATATCGGTTGTGTCGTGGGAAGGCGGGCTCGAAGATCAGTGTAAAATGGACAGGATATTGTTTCGGGTATTTGAAGTCGTCGATGCACCTGTTCTCCACGTATATCTCGCTCACATAACTGTGCATCTGTTCTCTTCCCTCTCTTTCTTCACGCTCAGAGCAACACGGGCTGCCTCGGTGAAGGCTTCGTTGACGCCGCGGTTCTTCATGGCCGAGCATTCGAGATACCGCGACGCCCCTATCCGCTTGGCAACTTCGAGTCCCTTGTCGTATTCAATCAACGGTCCCGAGGGACGTTCAATATCAGCAACTTCAGGAGGCAGGGTGGATGCCGCTGTATTGTCTTCTCCTTCTTCTTCATCGTCACCGCCTTTCTCGCGAAGATCGCATTTCAAAGCGACCAAGACTAGCTTGACGCCAGGGCAGTTGTCCGCGATTTCACCGACCCATTTTGACTCAACGTTCTCAAGCGAGTCTTTGCTGTCGACCGAATAGCAGAGCATTATCAGATCAGTATCGTCTGGTCATTCTCGAGTTAGTCCATGCACTAGAGTCGCGCCCCATGAGGGAGCAACCAGGACCGTCTTACCGTAGGATAAAGAACGCAGGCGGTCGAATTCTTCTTGTCCAGCCGTGTCCCATAGCGACAATTCGATGTGTACGTTGTCAACAAAAATGTCTATCGTCCAGTAGTAGTAAGTATGCCGTTGCGACAGTAGCCAACATGCGGCATATGCATTATGCTTCTTCAGCAATCATACCATGAACATAGTTTTCGAAAACGGTTGGCTCGTACACGGTCGGGAAGTACCTAATCGGAATTTGTCAGTTGCCTTGCTTTGTTATAACTCGAGGAGGGATCCTGGAGGTCTTGAATGTAGACACACACCCTCTAGTAAAGACGTTGAGCAATGACGTCTTGCCACAGGCGCCGTCGCCCCTGCATTTGACGGGTCAGCAGTTTCCGTGCTTGGTTTTATTTGTTGGGCCATGAAGCGCGCAGTGGTGTGCCTAGCCGAAGTATGCGAGGCATGGAAAACATACAAAAGGACCAGCTTACGCTGTACCGTCTTGGATCCGCCACAGAGAGGCATTTTGACAAGAATACCAAGCAGTTGGCTGGCTCAAAAGCCGTCGAGTAGCGCCAGGAGTATCGGCCGAGGACCTCGAAGCACTGGGTAGCACTGGCTTGATTTGTGAGGAATGAGTCGTGACGCCGTAGGGTTATGTGACGAAGCCGACTATTGACGAGGAAGAGAAAGAGGAGACGAGGGACAATTGGCGTGACGTGGAGCCCGGTTCGTGAGGCGCTTGGGACGGCAATTGGACGGGTGTTTGAAGGAAAATGAATGACAGGGAGAGTAGGGGCGCGTTGTTGACAAGTATGGTAGGTAGGTAGGTAGGTAGGTAGCTAGCTAGCTTGGGGTCGAAGCTAGCCAGGTGGCCACACAGATGATGGAGCAGAAGTGAGCCTGAGCCGGAGTCGTGGTGATGCAGAAGTGCAGAAGCAGAAGAGTAACGATGGATCAAATACAACTTGACAATTGAGCGTGGAAACCCATTAGGCGCTTACTGGGAGGTGCAGACTAGTGGGGCCAAGCGCACGTATGTACATACATACATACAGTACACGGTCCGTAATACCCCGTACTCCGTGCCACAGCCCAGTTGCCGTCTGATTAGCAGCAGTGGTCAGTGGCTGAGTGGGCAGCAGGGGGCAACAATAGGTTCTAGCACGGGTCTCCCGCCGCCACAGACCCCGCTGGTTTCCCGAACAAGTAAGTGCCTGGCGCAATTCCAGTCAAGGTCTGCCACTACGGAGGAGGAGAAGTCTGTCTGTAGTATTCCGTATTGTTCTGAAGAAATACAGAGCGCCACACAGTATGAACAGTACCACCTTTCGCACGATATACTTTGAGGTCCTTACTAGTACCTACCATCGCGCGCCAACCCGGTTCCTGGTGACTCTGACCAGCCTGTCATCACTTGCATGACAGTCCGTAAGTCTGGTGTAGAGTTCTATCACTATGACTGTACTGCCATACAAGAGCTTTTACTCTTACGAGTTGTCACCAGGAACCACGTTGGCGCGGGATGGTAGGTAGGTACTTTTATTTCTCGCTAAGTGCTAGGTATCCCTAGGCAGTTAGTTGGAGGCGTTATTTTATGCAGCAGCATCCTTGACGATCACATTTTGTCAAGATCTGCCTTGGTGGTTTTGACATTAGATTATCCAGCAACCTAGGTGTATCTCTCCTGAACTATCTACCTGGGTAGGGAGGTCATTAATGGTTACCACTCGCGCGTAGTGAGTCACCGTAGAATGCAGTATTCAGTCAATCGCAAACATGTCGTACCAGAATTGCCAACGACATTCTACTAACTTTATCCTATGCCCGTAAAGTGCATTTATTTTAGTCCCAGTAGCAATAATACTTAGATTCAATCCCAGCGCAGTATCGGAGGCCAGAATGCTTTGGTAACTGATTGCTTGCATCGACATGCTAGTTAGTAATCGTAGGCGGTCGTATTACTTACCTCGGAAAGAAGTAGTCTTTATCACGTATAAGTGGAAGCATTAGAACATTAGCTTGTGGCTTCTCTTCTGGGCATAGAACACGGGCACCTTCTGGCCGTATTCCTGTTCTCCTTCCTTCCTTCCACTGATGATTGAGACGTATGTTCAGGAGCTGCCGTTTCCTTTGTTCTCTTCTCGCTTGTTTATAAGTCCAAGATGGGTTACGCCCGGCATCTTCTTTTCTCTCCCAAAAATATTCGTTCTTCTTTAATGCTGCCTTATATCCTCTGTTTCTTCTTCTTCTTCTTCTTCTTCTTCACATACCCCTAAACATAATTCAGCCTCTTCACGAGCTTAGCCACTCTCCTCCACTGTCTTCCTCATGGCATGACATCTCTTCTTCGTAGGTCATGTATCAGCTGGCATTTCTTTAACATGATTTCGAAAGGGCCTTTCCGTATTCTCGACTCATCCATTATTCCTCTCATGAGCAACGCGGTCAATCTGTCAGTGTCAGACTTTTGCAAGCGTTTGCATCATGTACCAACCATATACATAAAGACTGGCACTCACTCCTCGTTTTTAGATCGGCATCGCGTCATTCTCGGACCTTCTCAGGCACTCCAAATCTCGTCGGTCTCAGACCTTTTCAGGTGTTTGCATCATTGACCAGCTACTCCGTATGCGATTGCGCATGTATAATAATGGTGGGTGGGACCCCCTAATGATGAGCACCATCCGTGTTTCTCTTATATTTTTATGATGAACAAACTTATTCTGAAGGGGATTAAGCACCACTCAGCCAAGCGGCTGACGCCTCGCTTTTTGACAGGTATTGCGTTGCGTCGTTCTCGGACCTTTTCAGGCATTTGCATCATTGACCCAGATGTTCCGTGGTTCTCATAGTACGTATTTCTATGCTGAGCATGCTTGTCAAGATGGGGTGGCACCTGGTGTTCTTAGCGCTTCCGTGTAGACACGTGTTTGATAGAAGGGGGTGGACGGCACTTTAAATGTACATTAGTGGCCTGAAGAAAACAAAACAAAAAAAGATGTTAAGGGACTGCAACTTTGGTGACCTTTGCGTGCTGTAACGGAAGCTACAGTGTAATGAGAAAGTGGAAGGAGGACGTGGAAGAGGAAAATTTGGGACGTGTCGGACTCGGTACGTGTCACAAGTCCTTGGAGGTCTGTGTCCAGCCACCAACCTTACACAAAACCTTGAGTGGTGTGTAGGCAGCCAGCAGTCGCCTTTTGTGCAATATGGCAGTGGTATACGGTATACGGAGTACTGGCAGAGCAATCAAGTAGCGGCAGAGTAGGTTCAACATTGGACTTGCCCTAACCCTAACCCTAAGATGCAAGCGTAGCATCTCTACACAGGCAGAATTGTGTCCACAAGTCCTCCATGAATCCATGAATCCATGAAGCTATTCACACAAAATCTAAAAAACCTCTAATATACTAGCCAGGGTAAGTAGGGGCGGTGCCTAAATCTTATTTTAGACACTCTTGATAATGCGGATCCTGGTCCAGGCGGGCTGGAAAGTACTGCCGAGACAGCCCGCACTGTTTGTTAAGTGGGGCTTGACAGTCCCCACATCCCCAAGTACCTAGGTACCTCGGAGTACGTGAACCCGTGCAGGAAACTCACCAGACCGTGAGCGTTCAGTCTATGACATAAGAACAAGAGAGACAGGCTGCAATTGCATTGTCTAGTAGTAGCACTTTCCCAAACTTTCGCATATTCACCCACAGGATGCGCATTATTCGTGTCACCTAGGCTTGTCACGGATTGCAGCACGGGGACAGCGTTTAGATAACAAACGAACGTCAATGGCGAGGGTAGGGCAAGGGTAGGGCAAGGGTACGGGCAATTGTCCGGGCACCAGCGACCACATAACCCCTACCTTGTAGTCACGTTGATGAAATACCAAATTCCCGCCGTATTCTCTGCGCTCGTGCTCCGTACAATCCATCCTTCGTTCCACAGCTGAAACTTAGGTACATATATCCACTGTAATGCACCGCAGAGGAACAGCCCCATTCCATTCACAAAGGAATGTCTCCATCGCATCAACCGACTCACCAACAACGCCCGCGTCACTGTACATACAGGTTGGGACTTGAAAAGGACTGGAGAAATCAGGCAGGCGGCTCAAGACGGGGCAAGGGAATTCTCTCAAAACGAAAAGGCAATGTAAATACTCCGTATACTCTTACTCTATACGTCACGATGAGCAGTTGTCAGACTTCCACGGCAAGATGCATCTTTCCTCATCGCCAAGCCCACGAATTGCGCCATGTGCAAACACACCCATCGTCCCATGCCTGTCCACATCATCGTCCAACGCGGCACCATAAAAATGAGAGACACCACAAGTGCTCCCAGCGCCGTAATGTTGAGGAATGGCACATTGAAATTACTTTGCAGTAGACAGATCATCATCTCGCTGATACCCCTGCCGATTTCGTCCCATCCTCTCACCCAGGCTCAGCTTCCCAGCCTGTCTATGCAGCCCGTTCACGAAACTCCTCTCGCCGTCTCGTTCTCGAGCCCTCGCATCTGCCTCCCTGGCCGCACGTTCTTGCTCTTCCAAAGCAGCCAGCCGCTTCTCGCGCTCCAGGTCTAGATCTGAAGCCGCAGATTGCATAGCAGCCAATTTACGAGCTTTTTCTGCCTCTCCATCTTCTTCAACTGTACGAGGCTGGTCCCTCGACCGAGTGCCATTGTGTCCATTGCTGTTGGCTCCATGTACATGTCCACTTCCGTTTCCATGGCAACTTCTTGCTCTCCAGTCATTGTTACTGTGTCCACGATCGTGTCTTCTCTTTTCTTTTGAATGGCCTCCCGGCCTATGTGAACTGTCATGGTGCGCTCTGTCTCTTGAGTGGTCTCTCCAGTGTTGTGGGCTGCGGTCGCGTCGACGCTCTCGAGATCGATCCCTCGTCCTCCGTGGGCTTCGATCATCACCAGAGTCCCGCTGTCGCATTTGCCGCCTGTAATGATCTTCATCGTCTCTATGATCGCCATGCCTTCGAGGGCTGTAAGGACGAGAGTAGGATCTGTGTCGCCGTCGGCGCCTTCTGTACTCGTCTTCCGAATCTCCGTCCGTGTTCCTACTCCTATGCCTGCGATGCTTTCTTCTGTGCCCGCTTTCTTTGTCTCCCGATCTTTCTTTCTTTTTTGTGTCCTCCATCCCCATTGAAGATAGTAACTGTCTACGCCTGATAGGATCGTTCATCATTGCCTCATAAGCAGCCTGTTCTTGTCGCTTGATCGCTAGTAATGGATCTTCTCGAATCTTGGCAGCCGTATCTCTCGCTGTGTTCGCATTTTGTAGCGCCATGAAACTCTCTTCGCCGGCTGTCTTCTCCAGTTTCTTGTGTTCCGTCCCCTTGATGAGATTGTCGATCCTTCGCTTTCCGAGAAGATATGCCTCCGTCTCCTCACTCGCACCAACTTGGCCATCGGTAGGTCCCTGATACATCCAGTCGACTCGATCCACTCTCTTCTTTCCGCCGGCGGCCTCGAGCTGCCGCTGCAGCTCTTCTTTGGCACGCTCTTCCTTGATTTCATTGACTCGTTGTTGGGTGCGCTTGCGCTCGGCAAGCGCTTTCTGTTCTTCATCCCAGACGGCCTGCTGGTTCCGCCGTAGAGTGGGGTGGAAGGATTTCTTAAGATTGAGATCGCCGCCGCCCATTTTAACAGTGTATTGAGTGCTGCAGCGCGATGGTGTTGGGCTGAAGGAAGGGCGAAAGATCCAAGTTCTGTGTGAAGTGGCGAGCAAGCGACAGGCAGGCTGGTGAAGTTCGTCTGGCAGGGCAGGCAGCGACATGAACCCACTTTATTTTTCTTTGGGCTTAGGAGGTATCTACCTAGGTATCAGGTACCTAGGTAGGCACCTAATCTACCAGGTGGGTCAGGTACCTTGCCACCTTCGCGCGCCAACCCGAGTTTTGGTAAGCAATTCTATAATAGATAACTGTACAAGTCCCTGTAGCTGAGATAACGTGAATTAGTAATTATACTCAGATACCTTATAGCAGCGCTTGTAAGAACCCTTAGAAGGCTTATTGCTTAAGACCTGTTACAAGCCCTTATAAAGTAGTCATTATCCCAGGGCTCTACCAAAATTCCGGCGGCGCGCAAAGGTACAGAGTAGATCTAGTCCTGGCTTGCGAATCATACAACAAATCCCTTGAGTAGGCAGAGGGACCAAGCAGATGAATTATAGGCATCTTCACATATCAGCAATCGGTCGCATGGTAGTAAACCCAATATCTGTTATTGATGATCCGGAGATATCAGACCATCGAGAACCAGGGCAAGCCGTACAGGACCACACCAACTGACACTGGAAACTTACCCGGTCTGGATCAGGCCATCAAAAGTATCACAGCGACTTATATCTGTTTTAGAAGTCAAGCTACAGATTCCAACCACATCAACACGACTCGTCTCTGTGCGGTCATCACAGACCTGGTTGGCAACACTGTAGTTGTCTTGCAAAGACTACACTCCGCGTCTCGTGCAGCAAAACATGATGCTGTAAACCAGCTTCTGGGAAAACGATGCGCAATGAAACGACGAGAGTCGCGGAATGCCATCACATAAACCCTGGCGCAGACAATCCCCGTTCAACATGAGCATATTGTGGCACAGCGTCCCGTGAATGTATCTTCCCTATTGAATCACTTTATATTCGGGGGAGCGGCATCGAATCGCATCAGAAGATGCCTCGTCTAGTCCAATTCGTATCGCATAGTATTTTACAATGTTTTCAACTACCAGCTGGCCCTCTTAACACCCGGCAGATTGCCAGCCATCGCCTCCATTCTGAAATTGAACTGTTGCTGGTTAGGAAGTATTCTTGTCAGAAGGGTCCATCTCATAAGTGCACTCACTCTTGTCATCTTGAAATCACTTAGCACACCACGTCCTTGGCCTCCCATGATACATCTATTTCGGATCTGGGTTGGTCTCGTGTAAGAATGCATCTGTGTGAGTTGGAGCTGAGCCTCGGCGCGGACTCTCGGCGCAAGTGTTGTGTTTCGGATGATGTATCGAAGGGCTTGTCTATAGCCACAGTGTTAGCGCATGCAACTGCTCCAGTTGTCGCACTCTTCTCAATCTCCCGTAAGGGTCGAGAGTGTTCTTATCTATGCCAGGGGAGAGCGAGCTGAGGAGCTTTGCGTACCTCTCAGCTTCGAATTGCTCAAAGACTTTGCGCTTGGTATGGTCTCTGATGGTGCGGGCCTTGACAAAACAGCCCAGATCGAGCTTTTTAGCCCGGAACATAGACATAAAGGGCAATTTAGGGTGCGATGATGATTATGATGAGAAGCTGGCTGTTAGAGCGAAGCGATGGCAAGACGAAATATCATGCAGACGATGTATTGCCGAAGTTTTGCCGCATTATGCCGAATCCATTGTCCACTTGCCAGCCGAACTTAGCTCCGGTGCTCACGAAACGACTAACGCCAAATGCTGTCGCGTTTGCATCAAAAAGAAGAAAAGAAAAAATCTTTCGCAGATAATGAGATGACGTTGACTCTCAGCGCAATATTGACGTTGGCTGTGAATTTGGACTCTCATACGGCTATGCTCTACCACCAGAACCACGCCCCAACTCGTCTATTGTCTCTTAATTTTGAGCCTACTTCCTTTCTCATTAGAACAAACTCTGTCGGACTGATACGAGCCATTGAACATACACCGGGGAAGCTTACTGATCGTGAGGCGAGTAAGCCGTGAGGCGTCGCCTTACTTTGCCGAAGCTTCAAATGCTAGTCGTTCCATAAATAAATCATCTCTTTATCAAAGAACTTTGAAAATAATTTTACCTTAGCTTCGAATAGCCCCCCATGCTGAAACCTGAAGCTTTGAGTGACCTGCCGGCGAATTTGCGTCTTCCCTGGTTGATTGGTGGCAATGTCTGTTTAGGCTTGGACCTACCCTGTCTTTCCGTGAAAATGCGGACATGGTTGATTTTTTCGTTGCAATAGTTGCGAACAAGATGCACGTCTTTGATTGGCTGCACCAAATCGTAGTTGGCCGACCCCGCGCACAGTACGAAGATGCCTAAGCCATCTTCACAACAAGGGTTATATCCCCGGCTTCGTCTTCCTATGCAGATAGATAGAATCAGCCAAGTTTTTTATCATTAGTTTGAGTGCAGAAGTGCCCTGTTCACCCTGTTTCCTTGGTCTCCCCAAGACTTTTCTTCTAATAATGTTAGTTCAACTTTATATAAAGCCTACTATATCTGAACTCGAGCAGGCCAATCGGAAGAGCAGCTTGCGAGACGGAGACCCATATATGTGAGCACCACAGCGTCCGCTTTATTTCCGGAGCGGCCATTGTGCGCCCCAGTCCAACAACCACGTCAGTGGTTCTTATATGAATCAATCGCAATTGCAAAATCTGGAACAGGCCTGGAGCTGGTAAGTCGTACCGTGGCGATGATCTACAAACGCGTGAAGTCAAAGTCAACGACATGTCTGGGACAGGTTGAACCCGCAGTGCGACTAGACTACGATCCATTTAAGAACTATCAGCTGTGCGAATAGCTTCGAACATGACTTAACCCGCACTAGTGTTTTCATACAATACAAGATGACCGATCAATGGCCTGGAAATAGAATTATGAGCACCAGCTACATCCGAGTGGCAATCTGCAACGAGTAGCTGGTATTTTGAGCGGGCAATTGGCTCGGATAACAACCAGAACAGCTTAACTCAGCCTCAGATCACCCAGATGCACGACTGAAAGAAGGAAAGCAAACTGTAAAGTATTGTCAACCATTGCGTGGTTATTCGACACATTATATTAAGTGGCCGCTCTGGCCAAAGCCAACGCTTTTTAGCTAATCGACACACAAACACATGTCTCCCCCATATTATATTAAATCCTGCAGAGACTACCGAAGTCCTCTTCGCTGGATCTTCAAAGCAAGTTCAAGATCCAGAAAAACATCAGTACAGTATCCAAGCAAAAGGCTTCTCAGCACCAAATCTCGCCAAAGCTTGGCAACATTGTGGTACACGAGTTCTCCGCTTACAGAAGAGCGGCGAAGGCAGCCATGGCGAGGGCACCAGCAGGGGCCAGGTAAGCGGCACCGGCGGTGACGACGGGGGCAGAAGTGCAAGGGGCGGTGGCATTGCCAGAGTTGGTAGGAGTGGTAGGAGCCAGAGTGGTTGATGGGGCCTTGGTAGAGACGCCGGAGGCGCTAGCAGCAGCGGTTGTGGCAGCGCTGGAGGCAGCGCTGGATGGGGAAGAACCGCCGCTCTTGGAACCACCGGAGTTCTTGCAGTTGGACTCGCTGAAGTCAGACTGAGCCTGGTTGAGGACCTGGGTCAGGCCTGAAGCCAGGGACGAGGCGATACTCTGAGCGTCCTTGGGAACCTTGCCGACGACAGCCTTGATGAGAGCCTGGGAGTTGGTGTTGATATCGGTCATCTCAGAGCGGACGGTGTCGCAAGCGCCGACCTTCTGGACCTCGTCACGCTTGGACTTGAAGTTGTCAGCGAGGGTCTGAGCCTTCTTGGTGAGTGACTGGACCGGGTCGGTCAAGCCAAGGGAATCCGTCAGGGAGAGGTCAGAAGAGCCGCTGACGGTGGTGAGACCCTTTTTGAGAGCAGCAACGAGAGCATCAGCCTTGGACTTGACGGCACCGACGTCGCCGTTGAAGCTGTTGGTGGCACTGTTCAAGGACTCAATGCCATCGGAAACCGTGCTCAAAACGCTCTGGATGGTGGAGAGCTGGGCATAGGCGCCAGTGGCGGCGAGGGCAACGACAGCAGAGTACCTCATCTTGTCTGTTTGAGCTTGGAAAGACTTTCAGTTGCTGAAGAACGAGTGTGAGTCTGTATGACCGGAACAAGAAACGATTGAGGATTTTTGTACTGGTTGAAACAGAGTGGGCGGGATGAAGAGGCAAGAGAAGAGAATCCTGAAGAAGGGAGAAGGCAGGTAGTTTATACATTTTCGACCTCTGTGAGCTTCTCAGGGGAGGAGTGGCGACTTCACAAGCTCGAGTTGAGGAGCAATACCTGCCAATGCCTACTCTTACCGAGGCTCCCGTCAGCACAGTTACAGTTACTCCGTATCAAACCCCAGAATTGGACGTCATGCATGGAGTACATACTAATTGAACAAGGAATATGGTCATTACGAGCGGACTACTCGGGGCAACGAAGAGGTGGGGAGGGACGAACGGCTTATTTTATTGATTATTTTCTTCGATAGCCACTCCCAACCCCAGACTCATCCCCACATGGTTCGTTTGGGGCACTGTTCGCCGACGACCATTGAGCAATCAAGGCTCTCTGGCTTTGCAACCGGAGGATGATTAGTCGTATCTGACCAGGGGGGCTCCAGCGGTGGAGTGGAGAATGGAGAATCTGTGCGGGACAGATGGGTTGTGGGCATGGAGCTAGCAAGTGCTTCCGCGGAGGGAAAGGTAAGGGGAAAGGGGTAGAGTTTGATCCCGGCCAGGACAAATTACATGATGTCTCCGACGTATGGAAATCTCAGGTGTCATCCACATGAAAGAGCTGCCCGACTCCTTAATGAAACCATGGCAAAATCAGGATCCCGTGTTTACGGACCGGGGGTGGATGCGGCTCGTAAGACTCAATACAATTACGGATTACGAAGAAAGCATTTGACCTGTGCGGCCTGTGAGCCAATCCAACAAGGGCGCTTGCTCCCAACGATGTTGAAAGATCTCGACGAGTTTTACTACTGCGGAGTGATATTCCATGCCATAGCTTCCGAGCCAGATTTCGACATGTACAAGGATAGATATTGCGCATTTAGCGACCGACTCTCCTTCGCTTGTCCGCAGACATATCTGAGTTGTGGTGATGAGCAGCCTCCACTTCCATATGAGACCGTCTCCCAGGTTTCCAGGAGTCAACAGTGCCGATCCCCAGCATTTTGCAGCCGTCTTCTTTTATGCATGCTGCCAGTTTGCCGTCCGATGCGGGGCGCAACCCCAACCCAAAACAATATGGAAGTTTGCAAATCTACGGAGCACGGAGAGTCACTCCAAAAGCAGTACCCTGCACCGAACAAAGAATATATTCCTGTCGCTACATATGAATACCACTACAAATATAAATCACAAAGCCACTGAAGCAATGTTGTTATACGGACCATATTCCACTGTAGTCTTACTCAGTGTTAGATAACAGGTAAATCTTGCAACGTACCATACGTACTGAGAATATGGTTGTCATTCCGCACCAGATGGAACGATCGATGCGGCGACAACGAGGCTTCTCCCACCGCCTCCCCCCATCCTTTTTTATCGATAGACGTAATGATGATCTCGGTGGTGTTGCTTGGCATCAAGGGTAACAACTTCACTGACGGCGAACCATACCCGTGTACACCGTATGCATAATTTGATTCCGCCCATGCTACCAGGCACGTGGGTGAAGATTCAATTGTGCCATAGTCGGGATAATGTTGTGGGGTCAACATAAGTCAATTACTGTATAATACAACCTCGAAATGATATGACGAAGATCAAGTCCCACTTTTTACAACTACCAAGTCCGTCTTTAACGTCTGCAGTCAGACCGCCACAGGAAATAGGGGCAAAAAACTTGAACAATAAATAGAGCACAATAAGAAATTACAATACAACCCCTGCATGTTGTTACGAGGATATACGCCCCGCTCTTATACAGCTGTTAGGTAATCTCTAACGGCTGCAATTAGTGCAGTGAATGTCGCGTGGCCTGCCGCTGTTAGAGAGGCACAGGGAGCATATACACGGTATTAAGCGCCACCTAAAGAGACCTCTTTTTCTGTTGTGATTCGCTTATAGTTGAAAGTATCTACTACTGATTAGTGGAGGTGGGTCGGATAGATAGTTAGCCCGGAGCCCGACTAGGCTCCACAACACCACAAGCCCCTATCCCCCCCGAGCTCCTGCTTCCTTCTTCCTTCTTAAGATAAATTAATACACTTATTACAACCTGTAAGCACTAGTGCATACACTTGTTCCCTTGGTCCTCCTAACACTAATTAGTGATTAAATCGACTAACAACAGACAGCAAGGGGCTCTACAAGATGACACGTTGAGTCTGCTGTGTAGGCTAATGTGCTAAAGGAAGATAGGTGTTTCTATAAAAACACTAGTGATGTGCTTAATCTACCCTTGGAAGCCAGATTTATAGATTCTTCAGGGGCTGTGTCGTGCTTGTAGTACGTCGTGCCACTGTCGCACTATTTCTAGCTGCAAAACCTTTACTTTGAAGTCTAGCAAGAATTGAGGATGTTTAACCGTGAGGGATTTGCTCTATAGTCGTCATGCTCAGCTGGCCTTAATCATATAGAACATATGTAGCTTTAGATATCATGTCAGATTGACGATCGACACCTGTTTGCGATACTCAGTTTGGTCAGGTCAGGTCAGGTCAGGTCAGGTCAGGTCAGGTCGGGGTCAAAAGGTCGGGTGAGATGCAGACTCGTTCAACTCTTGTGCCGGGCTGGCGGTAAGTGTCAAATATTCGACCAATCACCGTTCCGCGAATGGCGCAATCTCCACGCCGTGAAAGTAGCAAAAAAAGTACCTACCCTCTGCGTCGGCCGTAACTAGCCTGTTCTCCACGTTAGGGTAACTCCAGTCTCGAGCAGGAGAGTGGGTTTGCGGGAGGTTCGGATCGTTATGAACCACGGTCTACCGTAAACACCATGACTTGGACTGACATTCAGATCGGTCTTGGTAGGATATACGGACTTTACGGAGTGCATACCATCATTCGCCAGTCCGGATTTTCGAAGAGAGTCACCGGTTTGTTCTAATCTTAAGACAGCTAAACGATGTTACATGCCATACTACCCAAGGTGCCACGCGGGTGAAGAAAAAGTGGCCGGTTGTTACTTACAACCTTGGTGGGCCACATTTTTCTTTACCCCGGGTTGGCGCGACGGCCCTGTGTGAAGCAATGACCAGGGGTGGGAAACAAATTTCCAACCAACCAGAGCTTTCAAATTACCCACTTGCCAACAGGATCTAGCCAAATGAGGAAAGGTGATTTTCCGTGTGGTCCACACACTAAGGTAGCTGAAGAATTTTTTCTAGGTATGCGGAGAACTCCGTACAGCGCTTTATATCAGTAGAGGTGTGTGTATGAGAAAGTTAATGTGCCTTTTTGGAGCATCTTTCATTCATCGAAACTATCGACGATATTTACGAGGATTATATAGGAAGGCTGCTCATGCCCTAGAACGAAGGCTGTTGGTGCCACTGGACGTAGTAGGGGATAAGAGCCATAAGCCGGGCGAGTGTTCTGCGTCTTCTTTCCGTCCCTAATTGTGCTGCTTGCAGTTGACAGCGCTGGCGTTATTTGAGGCGTTAAAGCTGTTGATTGAGTTCTTGAAATGTCGCATTGTATTGACAAGCTTAGGGCCTTGCCGGCTCAATCAATGCCTTCAATTGTGGCCGTTAGAGCTAACGATGTCGCCATGCTCGGATCGCAGCTGTTGCAGCGCATGAAGAGCTTTTTTTTTTTTTTTTTTGGAATTATATAACCTTGCCATTGTAGTTCGGGAGGCTTCTAGCGATTATGCGGCTGTTCTAACAATGACGCCAAATTATAGCAAGCTGTGCAGGGACCTTTCATTGAATAGAAACTTGCGTGCCTATTGTTGCCCGGTGCAACCTTCCTGCATAAGGCGGAAGCTCCAAGAAGCAAAGGAAAGCGATGCCTTATGCGCAGATTCAGGCATCACTTCTTAGCAGAGGAAAAACAGCAGTCTTCTGACTATAAATAGAGAGATAAAATGCCCACGTTCTCTTTTGTAAGATAGAACCATAGTCAATCAATCTCAATTCATTCACACTATCATTCATTCGTCAAAAGGAGCACGCATTGTGCGACACCTATGGCCGTGGAGAAAGTGGAGGGTGTTCAATTTCATCTGATCTCGTGGTCCAGCACCGAGGAGGGCGATAGATTGACCTCCGGGGGTGGGTGGCCCGGCACACCACGGTGACATGTGGCGGTGGAGTCAAGAAACGCACCAATCCGAATTATGAATCAACTCAACGCTCCATAGCCCATCACAGCAGCATTGACTACCTACAGACTCACCTAGCTAGGTAGGTATTTGACTATCAGTAATTGGCTGTGGTGGGCCCTTGTGGGTGGCTGGCTGGTTTTACATCCCCAGCCGTTGCCCGTTCACTGCTCGGTTAGTGAGTGTGTCACTCCTTCTCCCTTTCCTCCTTACCCCAATCTGTCCCTCGCATTCTACTATGACTTAATGTTGGAGTTAACTCCGTACGGAGTAGTCGTGCCACGCCCCACTCTTTTTGAGCGCAAATCGCGGGCCAAACAAATGGGGCGTGGCACGATTAAATAACCGCACGGCAGAACTAAACCTAAAGCGGACCCCAACGCTCTGGCCTGACGCGCACGCAACGTCAATATTTCTACCCTCAGAACAGCCCTGGAACAGCTTTGCAACTTACAACACGCTGCATCCAGCTAGCATTAGAATTCAAGTGGCACTACCTGCAGTGTAAATAATCTTTCTCAGTAATTACAGACTATTGGCGACTCAAGGGCTTCGTCTGCGTCATAGGCGACGAGGTCACAGCTCACTAGTCCCCTTTAATTGGTGGATTTAGTTGCTACTGTGCGTGTCAAACATCCGTTGCTGCGATTTGGCCATCACGCCATGCAAACAATGAACCAGACCTACATACATTGACCCTACTGGCCGCTGCATCAGCCTCGAGACAGCATGGATACATTTGTCACTTGTCTTAGTTCTCTGTACTGTACTGAGTGCGGATCTGTCTCGGTATAATTTTGTGTGTGAACCTGTACGATTCATTGGTGGGGTATATTGTAGTTGTGATGCTCTTTAAGGGGTTGTTATAGTTATGGAACTGTCAGCGGGTTTATCGCAGTTGCTGAGCTCTTATCAGGCTTCCCGTGCTGCCTGGCTTCTAGGGTCTGTGTTATGTGTGCTGTCTTGCTTACCGGATCTTGTACTAGCTGAGCTTGCTACAATCTTAAAAGTTATTGTTACTGTGTGCTCTAAATGTTATTAGATGATGAAGATCATATGATGTTGTCATACTCCAGAAAGCTTGTTTGTGGCGTTAATGTGCAATGATGTGCCGCGATATATGCATTTTGAAAATAAGGTTCATGATAATGCAGGTTAATAACAGGATAATCACAGACTGCTTAACATGAATATTAAGTTTCGGATGTAACGTAAAAGCAGAACCAAGATTTGAGAGAGCCTGGCAATAGCAGAACCGAGCGAATATATAATGACCATGTCACACCCAACCTTGAAAGCTTTATAGCAAGTTCTTTCAACTAATTTTCTCAGAAAACATATTCGAAAATATCTAAACTTACGCTATGAAGCTCCGTATACTCCTTGTCGCTATTCTCTGTGGTGTTATAGACGCTGCTGACCAATCCCCACTCGAGCGTTGTTCCCTATCCGAAAGAGGCAAGGTCAAATGTCAAGAGCGGGATGGTCAGAGGATATGTAATGGAAGATATTGGGTATATGATCCCATGAATTGGTAAGCTAGAATATCAAAACAGGACTGTTGGTAGAAAAAGACTTAATTCCTGTTTTAGAAAAGCTAATAAAAACTAGCAAAAAATCTCCCCAACCTGACTCGCCTCCTTCCATTGGAACTCAAACCTGAAATGCCGATAATAAGTTGACGGAAAACTGGCAAGACGGAAAGGCAATATGTGAGACGACTGGGAAACCCATGGGACAGCTAATTAGGTTTAGCGCCAGCAGTGGTGTACTAGTCTAGCAAACATTGAATGGCTTCCGATCGGCACAATTCACCTTACTCTACCAGTCTTTAGCTACGTTATCAGATTTGCTCTAGTCACAAATTCAAGTTAGCAAGTTTAACCCCACTTTCAGCTTCCTACATGATGATGTATAGCGCGAGTGTCCCTGTAACCCTTATATGGTTTAAAAATTAGTAAATAGGTTTCAGTTTGAATATAACCTGCTATTTGGGATAATTCGTTCACTTATGCTTAAAGATTCGCTCTAATGAAGTTAATTCAAATCTAGCCAATTATAAGCCAATCCTATCACGCAATTGACCTGAGTGTCTCATGAGTGGCCCAGCTATCTCACACGTTGCCTCCCTGTCTGAGCACAAGCTCGTTGTTAGGGATGGGGAATGCAAGAATGAATGACCAAGGGTACGACTGGTAGATGTCTTCAATCTAGGGGCGGGGCTCGGTCGCATGACCGGTCGGACGTGCAAGGCCGGGTATATAAGTGCAGGAGAAAATTGGCATGCATGCATATTTAACACCTAGCGACAGAAACAAAAGTGGCAAATGCAGTATTGTGCAGGGATAGTGCGGCCTTCTAGATGAACTAGGTTACATTCAAGCCCGGTTACATTATAAAGGCTATTTAAAAGTGCAATCAATAATAAGAGACTAAATATGTATGCGTATATTGCGTCTAATATTGAAGCTTAAGTCTGAATCCATCCGTCTAGATGTTAGTTCTAACTATTAATTAATCTAATTATCCTATCCCAATTCGGGCTAGCACTGCATGAGGTCGTAACACCGTGTGCCTAGTCGTACCCTGACTAGAGAACCATGAAATACGACACGTTTAGTTCTAAATATATATTCATTCTTCTGGTCACATACTGCTGGGCGTAAAACCCCGAATCTCGTCGCCCGAATGGCCAGAAATCCGGGGGTAAGGGCCGACGAGCACTCAAATTATGCAGCCCAGTCAGCCCAAAAACTTTATAACCATAATTGAACCAAACAAGATAGTCATGTGAGACAATCCGAAGTTTAAAAGCAATAATCGCCTCTCGGCCCGAAAGCTTCACAACTGAGAGCAGCCGTAGAGCTTGAAACCCTGATTCTCGTCGCCTCGGAGAAACAATTCAAGATGAAGCATAATATTCCTAAAGCGAGTGAGAAACTTGCTTACTTAGTTATTTGCTCCCTTCTTTTTAGCATACTAGCTATCAGCGACTTATTCAATTACGCCATCCCCGCTAGATGCTGCGATAACGCCGAGATATCCCCAGTGTCTAATGCTTCTGGACCATCAACCCAAAATGCCGAGCATGCCGGGTTTGCTAAATATACGCCTTGCTAGACATTTTGGTACTGAACGGGTACTGAACCCGAGACTTCAATTTTCAAGTAGCTTTTCGTAGCTGCTGTACCGCCAATAATAGATTATTGTGGGAACAGGTCGTCGCTTTGCGCAGCTCCTTTGCACCACTGCACTATGGAGTACTTCCTAGCGATATGCGTCTTGTTACAAAGTGCCTTTGTAGCACTTGGCGTATACTATCTCTTTGGGGGCCATAAGGCTCCAGGTACAAGATGACGAATCACGATAAGCTTCTAAACCAATTAAAAACATCGCTGTAAGAGGTACTTCTTCCTAGCTATGTGCCCGGAGCCTTATGGCCCTCAAGGGGATGGAACTCTGCTTGGTGATTCTATTCTTGTGACAAGTTCAGCACAAGAGCATTTGCGCCGCTGTACATTGAATGCATCTATCTTTTGGTCATTGGTTGGGGGTACGAGCTTGTCAAGAAGACCAAGTTTGTAAATTTGGTCCGAGATGGGTCTTTGGTCGGGCAAGGTCGAAACTGGTCGCTTGCGGGAGACGTGGAAGATGGTCAAGCCGAGAAACCGACTAAACAGAATACAGTTTGGATTATATGAACTGCTTTCGTCTATTAGGCAAGCTGAGCATTCTTCGTTGTGGGCACTCTAGTAGGGACAACTACGTTCCTAACCCGAACATCTGATAGCTTTACACTTTGCAAGGGTCTGGAATCATACCCGATAGCGCCACTTCGGGTAGCAGATCTATTCCTTCCATGGGGCCAAGTACATAAGTACTTATATACATAAAGAAACAAGAGAAATCATTGGCTCCCAACATCATTCTCCACCCAAACAACGAAAGCAAACGTATCGTGTCACATAAAGGAAATCAATTACTCTTCGCATTTTACTGGCCTTCAACCTGCTTGAGAAGACCCTCCAAGTTGATACTTTTAGGACGCTCGATGGGCAGACCCAAAGCACGGTCCCAAATCAGCTGAGCAAGAGGACCGAGGCCACGGGACACACCGAAGGTAGCCGTGTAGTACAAAGTCTCATGGAAACCATAGTGGTGGAAGAGAACGCCAGAGCTACTGTCAACGTTGGGATAGGGATTCTTGGTCTTGTTATGCTTCTTCAGGACCTCGGGAGCAATGCGGCTATTCTTCTCGACCAGTTGGAAGACGGGATCCTTTGCAATTTCAGGACGGGCGGCAGCGTAGTCCATCAGAGCCTCGAAACGGGGGTCTGCCTTGCGGAGGACAGCGTGACCGAAACCAGGGATCACACGGCCGCAGTTGAGGGTTGACCATAGATAGTCGTGGATATCCTGCTCGGTGTATCCCTCAGGGATGGCTTCCTTCATCTGAAGGATCCATCGAAGAACTTCCTGGGCGGCGAGGCTGGGGCAAAATTACGATTCAGTTTCCATACGAGGATCATATTACGACGCAGGCACGAAAGGAAGACTTACCCATGAAGGGGACCAGCAAGACCCTGCAGGCCAGCGCTGTACGATAGGAAAGGATCGCTGAGGGCGCTACCGACAAGGTGAGTAGCGTGAGCAGAGACATTGCCACCCTCATGGTCACCGTGCAAAGCAAGATAGAGACGCAGCAAATCCTGGAAGTTCTCGTTCTTCTTGCCACCCTTGCCGAGCATGGCAGCAAAGTTGTACGACCAATCCTGCTCAAGATCCACTTCAGCGGGCAGAGCACCACCGCCCCGGTAAGCGTTCTGGTAAATTTTGGCGGCAATAGTAGGCAGCTTAGCCAGGAGAGAGATACAGTCGTCAAAGGTAGGCTCCCAGTAGTCGGCTTTATTGAGACCTTTCTCATAAGCCTTGGCAAACTTGGACTCGTAGTTGAGGGCTGAGACGGCTATAGCAAACTGAGTCATGGGGTGCAGATCCTTGGGAAAATTGTCCAGCATGTTGGAAACGAACTGGGGAATCTGAGCCTTCTCAGCGAGCTCGCGGGAGAAAGTGCGAACCTGGTTCGTGGAAGGTACTTGGCCGGTCAGCAGTAGCCAGAACATAGCCTCGGGAAGCATCTCAGTGCCCGTCTTGCCCTTTGGCAGGACCTTTTGGCAGTCCTTGATGGTCTTGCCGTGGAATCGAATGCCCTCATTGGCGTCAAGAACAGAGCCCTCCCAAACCATGGCCTTCAGACCACGCATGCCGCCGAGAGTGTTTTCAACCTTGACCTCACCAATGGTCTTGCTGCCGTGTGCCTTGACCTTTTTCAGCAACGCACGCTTAGCAGGGATGACTTCCTTGAGAGTAGACTTCAGATCCGGCTCGGCGGTGGAATAGCCACGGGCGCCAAGCAAGGCAGCTCGGGCGAGGGGCTAGTCAAGTCAGCTACGGTGTTTGCCATTCAAGCTCAACAGATGCAGGACTTTTTTTGATCTTACCCTGAGGCAGCCCATGGCCCGAGTAGAATTCCTCAAATTAAGAGCCATCGTTGTTGTTGGTGGCGTCTGAATCGGCCTTCTGGCGACGAGTCAAGCGGAATATGAATGGTGGGTTGATCTAAAGATGCGTAAAGTCAACTGGCGTGTTCGTCGCCTCCAGATCGAAAACGAGCTGTGGACTCACAATTCAGAAAACCTCGGAAGAGTTGCGCTGTGGACGCGAGGATTAAGACTTGTCTGATGAGGACCGAGGGAAATGACGATGCAAGGCGGTGGGCAACTCGATGCCACCTTGGCGACAGGTGAAATTTCCTGACAGCCGAGGCAAGCCGCGGACCCTGGTCCCACGGTTCATGCGCAGGAGCTGATTGGCCAATCAGCAGCCCATGTCCCCGACAAGCAAAGCTGCCCGCGTTTGCTCGCGTCGCCCCACTTTTTGGCACGCAAATTCAAACCGAACGGTGACGTCTGGTTTCCAGCTGTATTTTTATGGGTCCTTTGCGCCGGTAGTTCGGGCACACATTGAATGCCTGTCCTCCAAGCTGATACTGAGAGTCGGCATGACAATAATATCTTTTGTCTGGCTCGTTTCTGGGCAAATCAAGTGATAGAGTACAGCACAGCAGCCGTCTTGGTCCGTTCTCATGCGCGATAGCCGCTCTGGGCTCGGCTCGGCCTTGCATCTGCACCAACTCGGCTTCGCCCCGCGTTCCGAGCTGTCTAAAGCTCTCTGACAAACCTACTATCCATTGCTCATTCCTACATTTTGTCCCTTTTGTCCCTATCAAAAGGTGTCACTTTATTCTCCGGCCGTGGGTCTGTAGCTGGCTGCAACCAGTCTCAATCTCATCACGATGACGCGCCTAACGGCGACCGGAGCCTACAGCCGCATGTTGTCCACGACGCTTCTTCGAACCACCCGTTCTCGATCGACTTTTATTCGTGCCATCTCTACCACGACAAACATGGCGGCTCCTGCGAACAATCCATACTCTCACGCCATTCCGGCAGCCGATTCATTCCAGCTCTTGCCAGAGTCGCAGAAGGCTGGCGAGGCTGAAGACGCTCTGTATGAGTCTCAAATCAGTGAAGTCGAGGCTTGGTGGTCTTCCCCCCGTTACGCAGGCATCAAGCGACCTTATAGCGCGGCCGATGTCGTCACCAAGCGAGGCACGCAAAGGATTTCTTATCCCAGCTCCGTGATGGCCTCCAAGCTCTTTAACCTCCTCCAGCAGCGCCAATCCAAAGGCGAACCCATTCATACAAGTGAGAACTGATTGAAAATTGATTATGACATCAATCCAACCTCATACTGACACTCTACCAGTGGGCGCTATTGATCCTATTCAGATGACCCAACAAGCCCCTCACCAGGAGGTCTTGTATATCTCTGGCTGGGCGTGCTCATCTCTGTTGACCACGACCAACGAAGTCTCCCCTGATTTTGGAGACTACCCCTATAACACTGTGCCTAATCAGGTCCAGCGGCTGGCCAAGGCTCAGAACATGCACGACCGAAAACAATGGAATGATCGTCGCAAGATGACTGCCGAAGAGCGCGCCAAGACGCCTTACATCGACTATCTTCGGCCTATAATTGCTGATGGTGACACTGGTCATGGTGGACTGTCTGCAGTCTTGAAACTAGCTAAGCTGTTTGCTGAGAATGGTGCCGCTGCTGTCCACTTCGAGGATCAGTTGCATGGCGGCAAGAAGTGTGGCCATCTTGCTGGCAAGGTCATTGTCCCCACAGGGGAGCACATTAATCGACTCACTGCGGCACGATTCCAATGGGACGTCATGGGATGCGAAAATTTGATCATTGCCCGAACAGACTCCGAATCTGGCAAGTTGCTTTCCTCAGCTATTGATGTTCGCGACCATGAATTCATCCTTGGTGTTGCCGACCCGTCGATCGAGCCGCTTGCCGAGACTATTCAGAGTATGGAGTCAAAGGGGGCTACTGGTTCCCAGATCGATGCCTTTGAAGCGAAATGGGTCAAGGAGACGAAGCTCGTCACCTTCGATGATGCCGCCGTTGCCCACATGGAGAAGGAGGGCGTCAGCCAGGACAAGATCTCCGGGTACCTGAATGCCACGGGCAAGGATCCCAACATGGGCATCACCCGCCGCCGCACACTGGCTGCACACTACTCCAAGACTCCTGTGTATTTCAATTGGGATGCTCCCCGCACTCGCGAGGGATACTACCACTTCCGAGCAGGCATGAAGGCCGCCACCAAGCGAGCCTTGGCCTTTGCTCCCTATGCCGACCTCCTTTGGGTCGAGACGGGCGACCCGAACGTCGAAGTTGCTGCCAAGTTGGGCCGTACAGTACGCCAGAAGTTTCACAATAAAGGTCTTGTATATAACCTATCTCCGTCATTCAACTGGATGGCGCATGGCTTCACACCCGAGACGCTCAAATCCTTCATTTGGGATATTGCCAAAGAGGGATTTGTGTTGCAGTTGGTTTCCCTGGCAGGATTACACTCAACGGCCACGATTTCTTGCGATTTGGCGCGAAATTTCAAGACGGATGGTATGAAGGCCTATGTTGAGCTGGTACAGCGACGAGAGAAGGAACTCGGATGTGATGTGCTGACGCATCAGAAATGGAGTGGTGCTAGCTATATGGATGGCGTACTGGGAGCGATACAAAGTGGTAACTCTAGCAGTAGAAGCATGGGTGAAGGTAACACAGAGGGTCAATTTCATTAAAAGAAACCTGAAATTAAACGTCGTGGCTTAAGAGAGTATTAGGACGAGCAGCTGAAATGCGCGGGCTGGAGTTGGATCAATGTCGGAATTTGTGTTATTTTGTCGGCTAGGGCGATGGGGAAAACATGGTCAAAATGTTTAGTTCTCTACAATACCCTAGACTGTCATCAAGGCAGTGGGGAGATCTCGTCGTCATGGGCGAAACCTGCAACAGGTTGATCAACGTAAGACTAACTATGTCGTGGTCTATCATCTCAAAACCCTTCAGACATCGCTCTATTCCAAGGTGGTCTTGGAAGCATTATTCACCGGCGCCGCCAGTGCAGGGCCCTCGGGTGTCACGTAAGCCTTGGTCATGCCACCGTCCACAGCAAAATCATGCCCATTCACAAAACTGGATTCATCACTTGCCAAGAAAACAACGGCATGTGCCTGCTCAACGGCCTCGCCGAACCGACCCATTGGGAAATGAACTTCACGTCTATATCTTTTAGCTTGATCATCCCCCAACCAATCCTGCAACAGGGGGGTGTTCAATGGCGCAGGACACAAATTGTTGAATCTGTACCCTTCACGAGCATGGACCATGGCTAATTCGCGCGTGAGAGCAAGGACAGCGCCCTTGGAAGCAGTGTATGCGAGCTGGGGCGTAGCAGCACCCACGAGAGCGACGACAGAGGCGGTGTTGATGATGGAACCTTTGGTTTTCTTGTGGCGGCGTAGTGACAGAACGGCGTGCTTGCAGCCGTACCAGACACCCTTGACGTTGATGTTTTGGGTGAGATCCCAGATCTCTTCGGGTGTATTGACCGCGTCATCGTCTTGGGCGTGCATAATACCAGCGTTATTGAAGATGATGTCCAGGCCGCCCCAAGAATCGACGGCTTCAACGGCGGCTTTGACGTCGGATTCTTTCGAAACATCGCATTTCTACATTTGGTACAGTCAGCACAGATGCAGATGTGAAGAATTCGAGCCTATCCCAAGTCTAAATATCAAGAGAGGGAAAGGAGACGCCAACCAGCGTTTAAAAAACGGGTAGCCATACCTTTGTTTCGATCTTGCCCGCGGAGGGAACCAGCTGCTTTACCTTGGCAAGGGCCTTCTCCAGCGCAGGCTCTGAGATATCCGCCATAAGGACATTGGCACCCTCTTTGGCAAACAGAATGGACGTCTCAAGGCCGATACCGCTATGTTAATTAGCAGCTTTTTCTGGTAATTTATTTACTAAACTGTTGTCGAGTATCGAGCGCGAGCTTCGAAGAACAAGAATGGAGACATACCCAGCGGCGCCAGTGATGATGGCGTTTTTACCAGAAAGACGGCCCATTATGATGTGTATAGTATAGGTTCTGAAAGATTGAAAGAATCGAGAATCCTATATGGGGCACCTTGTTCTGTATAGGACGGTGGGTTGTGGTTTGCCAGAGAAGGATTGAAGGAGAGAAGCAAAGATGGGAGGACAATGCTCAAAGATAAAATACATGGTCACACGAAAGGGTTTCCATTCTACGTGGTGAGAACTTTGGTGGAGCGCGGCGCAAATGGATAACAGCATAACATACTGTAACCTGTCTGGTACCTACAGTGTAGGTAGGTCGGTCCTTGACGACAGCATAGCGGGGTCGATGGCGGGGTCAATGGCAGACCACGGAGCACAATCACCGAGATCGGACATGGCGCTGCCACAGGTGCAACGATGATTACGCTCTGTGCAGATTGGAGGGTCTCTCTGCGGTGCGAGGTACAGTACTTCGATCTTCGCACTGCCAAGGGTCAAGCAAATCAAGTCGATGTGCTGGCGACGCGCGGCTCTCGTGGGTATTGGGCCAGGTTTGCGACAAGTTTGAGACAGGCGGTTGCGTTGATTGGCTATTACTGGACAGCAGAAATAGTGGTGGTGCTCCCGCGCCTCGAAGCCGAACCGCGTTTCCGCGGTTCCAGATCTTCATGTCAGAGAGAATGGATGGCCCGAGTTAGCACGCTGTTGCCGCAGGATCAATAATGCGGTTCCACCGGACGCTTTGCCGCCGTGGCGTGGCGTAGCATTCCCATGTCATTGCCAAGCAGCCGCGCTAAAGTCGACAGCAACCCAGACAACCCCACCTGTGCCACCTGTGCCACCCACACCCACACCCACATCCATACCCACATCCATACCCACATCCACACCCACACCCGGCCTGTCAGGGTCATGACGATGCTGGTCCCCAGCTTCCGCCCGCCTCACGCTCGACCCCAATGCTTCATCCAAGTAGCTCGTCCGCGCAGTTGCCATCCTCCGCGCCAGCACGTGCTTTCCTCCAGCGATATCTCGTTGCTGGTACGTGATCGCGCGCGCTGTGATTAGCCTAGCCGGTGTGTTGTCAGCCCAGGTGGTGGTCGAGACTGCGACGAATTCTTTTCTTACTTTCTCCTATTCGAGCGACTGCGTCATTCTCCTCGCTCATCGATCGATTACCACCATACTTATCTCACTTCCCAAACCTGCCTTTCTCTTCTCGAGCCTCTTCTTCTCTGCTCCCCATCGTTCAATACATCTCATACTTCACCTCTAGACAAGCCTTCTACGACACCCCTTGGACCCCTTGGACCCCTTGGACCGCTTCCGACCACCATCATGGATCCGTCAGAGATAACAGCCGCTTCCCTCCCCGATCTTCTTGCCGAAGACACCTGCGTCAAACTCGCCGGAATCGATGTCGATGGCATCCTTCGCGGCAAGCTCGTCTCAAAAAAGAAGTTTCTGTCCGTTGCGGAATCCGGTTTTGGGTTTTGCTCTGTGATTTTCGGATGGGATATGCACGACCAGACCTACATGAAGGAACTCAAGGTATCAAACGCTGAAAATGGTTATCGTGACATGCTGGCCGTTCCCGATCTTTCTACCTTTCGCCGGGTACCCTGGGAGAACAATATTCCGTTCTTGCTCGTCAATTTCTTTGACCCGGAGACGAAGCAGCCCATTGCTGCTTGCTCACGAGGCTTGCTGAAGATGCAGTTGGACAAGGTGCATGCGAAAGGTTTTGGAGCTATGGCTGGTGGTGAGTAATCAAGCTTGACTGAGTGCTGTCGGCCTCGTCAATTATCCCAGACCGGAGATAATACTAAAATTTACAGCCGAGTACGAGTTCTACACTTTCCGCAACCCTGACTCTTCCTCCGCCTCTCCAGCCGCTTTCCTTCAGCAGAACCCTCCCGCCCAACTGCCTTCCCTGACCGAAGGAATGTTCGGCTACTCACTCAATCGACCAGTTCACACCAAAGACTGGTACTATGACGTTTACGACACGTGCGCCAAGTTCTCCTGTGACATCGAAGGCTGGCATACCGAGTCTGGCCCGGGCGTCTACGAAGCGGCCCTTGAGTTTGGCGAAGTCTCTCAGATGGCTGACCGTGCAAGCCTCTTCAAATATGTCGTCAAGAGCGTGGGTGTAAATCACGGCATCACTCCTTGCTTCATGGCAAAGCCGAAGCAAGGCCTCCCCGGAAATAGCGGCCACATGCACATTTCCATCGTGGACAAGAACGGCAAGAATCTCCTGGCTCGAGACAGCGCTGACCAGAACGCCAAATGGTCTGATATCGCAGCTTTGTCAGATCTTGGCCGTCATTTCTTGGCTGGTTTGCTTGAGGGCTTACCGGACATTATGCCTATGCTGGCACCTACAGTGAACTCTTACAAGCGACTTGTCGAGAACTTTTGGGCTCCTGTTACCGTTTCATGGGGTCTGGAACATCGAGCTGCCTCAATAAGGTTAATTTCGCCGCCGACCTCCAAACCTGCAGCCACGAGGTTTGAGGTCCGTACACCAGGCGCCGACACTAATCCCCACTTTGTCCTGGCTGCTATCCTGGGCTGTGGATGGCGTGGCGTTGAGAAGAAACTGGAGATTCCTTGTCCCCCGCTGGCAATGAGTCAGGATACTGGTGGCCCTAACGATATGGGAGAGCGATTGGCCAAAAGCTTGAAGGAGGCCACTGCGAGATTTATGCGCAAGGAAAGCATTGCTCGCGAGGTCTTCGGTGATGACTTTGTAGATCATTTTGGTGGAACTAGAGAGAACGAAGCGCGGCTGTTTGACGAGGCTGTGACGGATTGGTAAGTTTTGGTCTCACCCCGACCAAGAAATAAGTGTCGATCGGCTAATTTGCCACCTCTTTTATTAGGGAAATGAAACGATACATAGAAACAGTATAATCGAGGGATGGGATGGAACGGTTGGGTCGGCACCGAAGAAGATGCTCCGTCCTTGATGACCTGTGAAGCGTATAGCCGAAGCTGGAATTCGAGGGGGTAAGTTGCGTTCCGGTTGACCTCTTGCCTTTTTCTAGTGAATATCCTTCTGACACTGAACCTTGTAAGGAAGTCTGACCGGGATACATCAGCTCCGTTCTGCTATATATTAAATATACGCATTTTTCACGGGTGAAATGGATTCGACCTTGCTTCTCCAAACGCTTAGCTTTGTTGGTAGATTACAAATGCGTTCAAGAAGGCGTGTCAACCTTACTAGAAGATCATGCCAATGTTTGGCCAGTGACGAATGTACGAAAGATCTCGTCTGTTAGCTGGAATAAGAAGAGTTATTGCCAAGTGGCGTGGCGCGTAGCTTGATTTGAGCCTGATCGTTGCAATGTCTCAGTCAAGCGAAAAATTCAATTTATAATTAGATTGTTTACTATATGCTACCTACTTAGGTAGATAGTTGAGTGGGAGACTATGGATGTAAAATTGGGGATTTGGTCAAACTTTTTGTCGTGGAACTAATACGCACCAAGTGCATCACAAAATCTCTCTGTACGACGTTAGCGGCCACCATTCGATCTTACTTTATGCGCGGGAGAAACGGCGAACATGTGCTGTCTGTTCTCAGTGGCAACAGTTCTTGTTCTTGATTATTGCATGCCCAGGAACGAACTAACTACACTTTGGAGAAGCAGGGGCGCCTTTGACCAGCTCGCTTGCTCTGCTACAGGCTTTGCCTCCGAAGAAGGAGCCAGGCAGCAGATGGTCCATCTCTGATGCCGACACAACCCCTCTAATGATATTCTTGCTGGTGTTCTTGCCACGGCGGGGATCTCAGAAGGTGCTGGGGCGGCGTGCTTGCAAGTAGCCTGTATTAATGACCCAGCTCAGAGGGCGCAGCCTGGGATGTCACAGCATGAAGGATACAGACGATACGCGAACCACGGCAGGGCACGGCAGGGCACGGCAGGGCAATGAGAGGTGGAATCTTCAACATTGCCAGGGTACCTAGGTTAGGGTGAATGTGTGTCGTAATTGTGAGGCTGAGTCGAATTTTCAGCCGCATCAGGCATAAAGCCAGGCAGTACTCCGTTGGAGTATATCCATTTAGCAACGCCTCTGATGCGAAACTTGCCAGGTGCCAGAGACAATGCTGTATGAGTTTCTTGTACGGTATAATAACGCCTCTGGTCAGCTTCAAGCCAGCCTCTAAGGCACATGGTGCCAACTTTCGCTACTGCGAGCGCGCCGTACTGCTGCATCGTGGTTGGAATTATTCCGCCATCATGCGTCCATTCTATTTCCGCAGTGGTGAATATTTTTATCACTGCACCGAGATCTGCATTTTGTCCTACCCGTCCCCGCTGGAAAGAGACTCTCCTGTTATTGCCAAGCTGCTTTTGCTCGTACTCGCGGGCAGCGTCGAGTATCTCGTCCTGTCCATCGTGACCGATCTGCTGGTCACGTATTCCTGGTTGGTCCTTTCGTTGCTGCATCTTGCTCCGGATGAACACCGATCGGACAGATGCAAAGATGGCTGCCTCGCGATTGGCTTTCTCCTTAGCTTCGGGCTCCGAACGAGGCGATCGATGGCCTCGAATACCTTGCTGTCAATGACTGGGCGGCGGTCCCGTACGCTGTTGCGGTGTCTTGGAGCATATATCTTCTGGAATAACCCAGCGTTAGTTTGCCATTGCGCCTTGTTGCTGTGGTGTCGTGTCACAGGACGGCCGCGAATACGAATACAAGCGCCACGATATTTTTGGGTACTCATTGCTCCCTCTCTCGAGCTCGGCGAAGTCCATTTGGACGTAGTTGGCAATAAGAAGCAAAGGAGCTTCACTTCAATTCTCTGGTATTCGCTCGGAATTGCTTTCCTGAACGTCCTTGTCAAAGGTACCCCTTCTGTACTTCTTTCTCTCGCGCTTGTCGCACAAAATGCGACACATAAACTGCCTGAGCCCGTTGCCCGCAACATGGCGAAGGAAACGTCAACCACGCTCATCTTGCGTGCATCTCCCATTGTTTACGCTATAAAAACCAGCACAGAGGCACTTGATTCAGTTATTTCGAAGGCACTGTTATGTATGATATGCGCTGTGGCAGCGTGTAAGGGGAATACCTTGGACTTAATTGCGAGTTGGGCCGGCGAGGAACCGAAGCAGGAACTATACAATGACGATCTACAGACCACAACAGGACAGTTCCGCCTGCTGTCGATTCTGCCCGGGTCTGGCGACCATCCGATCCGCTGCTCGCTTCAGTGCTGCCCTATTGATGGCAACTTGAACTATACGGCCGTTTCGTATTGTTGGGGCAGCGGTGATGTGACCCATCAAGTGACCGTGAACGGCAAGCTTTTGTCAGTAACTAGATCCGCATTTGAAGCTCTGCGGGCCTTGCGCTCGTCATATCGGACCAGGGTCGTCTGGATAGACTGCCTTTGTATCGATCAAGGAACCGAGAGTGACAAGGTTCACCAGCTTCCGCTCATGCCGCGTATATACGAAAACGCCAACCAGGTGGTTGTATGGCTCGGGCAATCCAAGACAGCTGACCTAGCTACTGCGCTGGTGAACCGCATGTTTCTTTTGAATCGATGTCGCTCGCTGGGTGAGACAAAGCTGCCTCAGTATGAGATAACGGTCGACGCGGCGCGTGCCTTGAAGAGGATGCTTCAAGCTAGTTGGTTTTTGCGCGTGTGGGTTGTGCAGGAAGTGGTTCGCGCCAGAAATAACGTCGTTATAAGATACGGCCCGGCATCACTAACATGGGACAGATTTAGCTGGTTCACACAGTCCCTACAACTAGACGGCTCTCAACTGGCCATGCTCTCTAGTCGCATCGGCTATTCAGGCCTTGAAAACGTAGCCGCGATGCAAAATGTGAGCATGATCCGACGATTTTCGTTGGTCAAGGATGACTCACTTTCATTCATGTTTTATCTTGCTTCCATATATCGATCCTCGTCTATTTTCGATGCGACGGAGCCTCATGATCGTATCTACTCACTGGTTGGGCTCTCAAATCACCCAAAGGCCAGTCTTAGTCCAGATTACCGCATCCCACTACGCCAGCTATTCATTCATGTGGTCAGGAATGCGCTGGAAACGACGGCCTCTTGGCACAAGCTCGCGTTTCTCAATCACGCAGGGATCGGGTATGACCCGACTATACCGGGTCTGCCCTCTTGGGCACCAGATTGGACGATCCAAACTGAATGTGAGCCTCTGCTGGGAACTGAGGGCGGCTCAGAGCTTCTCTCGTCCTCGGCTTTAAAGTCGATTATGGACGATGCTGCTGCTCTTGCGAGTTTTGGCCAGAACGACGATGCAGAAGAGCCAGTCAAACGTAGTCAAAGGATACGGAACCATGTCGAGGAAGTTGGTGACCGGATGAAGCAAACAATATTTGACGCCACCCCATCGACCGAGCCGTGTGTCAAGTTATACGCGGGCGATATACTAGAGCTGAAGGGTTGTCGCCTTGGCCATATCATCAGTCTTGGCGCAAAATATCCCAAAGCAGGTAGTCTACATGAGTCGATGGAAATATTATCCGCATGGGTCGACATGATTGCAAAGCACTCATCCAATCAATCAGCGGAAGACATGGCGAGCAGGTTTTTTTCTCTCCTTCATCACGGCCAATCGGTCGCCCATCTAGACTATACTTTCAACCAAATGCCGGTTCCTCTTGAAAAGGTCTATCCTGCGAACATCGCCAGCGCCTTCTGGCTTTGCATCCGGTACAAGATGATTGACGATCCTTCATGCCCAGAACCAGTGCAGGAATTCTGTAAGAAATTCGTGCTGCATGCCCAGCGGACATGCGGTGGTCGTTGTCTAGGTGTTACTGACCGCGGTCATTTTGGTCTGTTCTTTCCATCAAACGAGGTTGGAGATATTGTGTGCTTATTCTCGGGGGCAAATCTGCCGTTTGGAATACGGAAAGTAAGAAGTATTGCTTCAGGATGGCAAGAGCAGCTACATGAGCTTGTTGGACCAGTGTATCTGGACGGATTTATGCGGGGCATCTTTGGTGTTTCTTGCCTATTTAATGAAATGATACGACTTCAATGAGTACAGTTTTGCAAAATCCTCTCTAAGCTCCGTGCTCACTTGGCTGATGAAAGATTCACGAAAGACATGGCTCTGAAGGCAATTGAGTATCTTCTTCTGTAACTCCTTTAACATGACGAGGCAAGAGGCAACCGCATGCAGCAGATTAGGAATATGATTAGCCAAATAACTGCTTGGCGCAATCCCAACGTAGTCATGATAGACGATAGTATTCGGAGTTGTGAGGATTTATCTCACCGGAGCTATATGTACTGTCTTGGCTGATGTCATACCACTCGGTAAATTGTTCAGTGACAACACATATCCGAGACGTCAGTTATGGTTAGACTAGGTTGCTACAACGGGCTGTGACAACTTTGCACAAATCAGCATAGAACCGAATTGGAATGGCAGGTAGTGAAGTGGTTTGCGAGTGCAAGACAGCACTGGATGAATGTGGAAATCTTGCATACACTCGTGATGTTGGTGAAGAACTTTCCCCAGAGCTATGCTGCATGTGGTGTGGTGTAACTCGGGCTTTAATGCCTAGTGGCAGCCTCTCGACATATCATCGAGGGACAAACGCGCTGCACGGAACCGGGCTTTGTACATGTCCAAGAAGAGATGTTCGCTGTGAGGGGTATGTCAGAAGACTTGGTGCCAGTGGACACCGTGGTCCAATTGTGTAAGTCAGAGGTCTCCAGCCACAAAACATGAAGCAGGGGAAATGGAGCAATTGCCAGCAGAAGTGACAATCTTTGCAGCCCAACTGATAGTACGGAGTATGTATGGCTGGGTATCTGGCCGCCTTAGGTACCAAGATTGCCCATGCTTGAGTGAGTACGGAGTAGGATTGGCATACTTGCAGGCTCGGCTGTGTATGCTTCCGGTGAATGTAGCACTAAGCTTAACTTTAAGCGGCGCATTGCTTATGCGTGTCTCACCGGGCTTGGCAGCATAATGCTTGACACTTTCAAGCAATAAAAAAAGCCGTCTTTGAGGGTCACGCGGGTGAAAAATTGCACGACCCCTCGGTTGACCCAATCTCAGTGGACTGAGGGTCGTGATTTTTCTTTAAACTTCCTTGAGGGTCCATGTAATGTCTCTGGTCAATGGTCTGTTAGCAAAACGTCTACCGATTGATAGTTGTTGACTGCGTATGCAGCACGACTATCAGATAGTGGCATTCCGCCTGGTAGCAGGTCCATGTGTGCTGTCGGGTGGTGTATGGGGATCATCACTTCGTGCTTAGCTCTAATCTGCGTCTCAAAGTGCCAGTGGAACAGACTTTGATTTGCGGCGCTCGACACTCGACGTTGATTCCAGTCATTGGATACTGTCCGCGTGATCGCTGCGATTGCACTCGAATCCTCGCGAAGTGGTCCATAGACATAACAACACGGGTTGGATATTCAACCGACCTGGAACTTTCAGAAATTTTCAGAACTTGCCAACGTCCGTCGATAGTATGGAATCGCTGTGGTCGAAACAGGTATGGAAAAAATGGTCTGATATAATCACGAGTTGAAAAGAAAAGGGAAAGCTGTAACCGTGCCACGCCCCACTTTTTTGGCCTGCGATTTACACTCACTACTAAAGGTGGTGGTTATTTTTCCTTATAGCTGCTAAAATAGTATAGATAAAGCGTCTTACTTTAGCATTAGAACCTCTAGTAGTTTGTGATTATTAAGGAGTCTTATTGTGTGCAAAAGGGCTAATTTATTCCATGTATTCTATTGATTAACTAACTTACTAATATATCTGCCTTGATGACAAGCACACACCTTTAGTAGTGAGCGTAAAACGCGGGCCAAAAAGTGGGGCGTAGCACGGTTGATTAGTGAGATCTGGTAGCAAAGGCCATCCAAGCTCCAGGTTTCACCACTCCACTTGGGCATGGCTCCATCCAGTTTCGAATTCTAATGTAAACGATTTGACTGGCCGCATATCCAATTCCATCTTGATCCCGGCACTTCCCTGTTTGCCGAACTCACGTCAGCCCACTTACACACTTTACACTGCGGTTCCATCTCGATTGACCCTGTACTACCAACCAACGGTCTAGATCAGGCCTACCGCAGTAAAGCTTTATGCCACTGCTTGTTGTCCCGCTTGTTGTGTTGCACAGAACGGGGTTCTTTTCTCCGTGACTAATGACTAACTTCTTGAATCGAGCATCTCCGGTTCTCCGCCGCGTAAAATGATACTATGGCTCAGTATCCGAGAAGCACACCATGAATAGCCAGTTGCAGAAAAGCCCTTCCGCCGACGCCGTGTATCACGGCCGTCGGTAAATATATTTATATAGGAAGAGCCGTTCAGGAACTTCTTAGCCTACAAACTGTACCATATGATTCATTGTCCCTGTTCGAGAATAACGACCAACAGCAATCGGCCATCCAATACTTCTGCGTATCCGCTCACATTTATTTATTGGCCTTGCACGAAACAATTGTCTACGTTCTTTTTGCCCCACGTCAAGTGAGAATGACCCTCACAGCCCAGCAGATAGCCACCGTCAAATCAACGGCCCCAATCGTGAAACAGTATGGCGATACCATCACGTCTACGTTTTACCGAAACATGCTTACTGCCCATCCCGAATTGAAAAACTACTTCTCTCTTCGAAACCAGCAAAGTGGTGCGCAGCAAGCCGCTCTCGCCAACGCCGTATTCGCCTATGCTGCTTACATCGATGATCTGCCCAAATTGAGTCACGCCGTGGAGCGTATTGCACACAAGCACACGTCGCTCTTCATCAAGCCAGACCAATACCCCATCGTTGGCAAGTATCTAGTCGGCGCATTTGCCGAAGTCCTGGGAGATGCCTTAACTCCGGAAATCGCCGAGGCCTGGGTCGCCGCCTATGGCCAGCTTGCTGACGTTTTCATCAAGAGAGAGCAGCAGCTGTACGATGAAGCTGGAGACTGGCAGAAATGGCGCGATTTCAAGATGGTTAAGAAGGACAAGGAGACTGATAAAATTGTTAGCTTGTACCTGGAGCCCGTCGACGGTGACTTGCTGCCCGTTTTCAAGCCTGGGCAGTATGTTTCGATTCAACTTGCCATCCCAGAACTTGACGGGCTGCTACAGAGTAGACAGTACAGTCTCAGCATCGCCCCCGAGAGCAATATGAAGCAGTATCGCGTATCCGTCAAGAAGGAAGAGGTCGACGAAGCCCACAACACTACGCAGGATCTTGCCGTCGGAAGGGTTGCCGGTGTCATTTCCAACAGGCTGTACCAATACAATGTTGGTGACGAGGTCCAAGTCAGTCCTCCGCGGGGCGAATTCTTCTTCGACTCCTTGACTGCCGCCCCCGATACGCCAGTGGTTCTTTTGTCGGTTGGGGTGGGAGCCACTCCGTTGGTGTCAATTCTCGACTCTATCCTCAAGTCGTCCAACTCAGGGCGACCTGTCACCTGGGCCCAGGCTGCCCGTCAATCAGACGAGCTGTGCTTCCGCAGGCACATCAGCGAACTCACTGATAAAGCCAATGACCACAGCAATATTAAGCGCGCAGTGTTTGTGAAAAATGTCGCCGAGAGCGACAAAAGGGGCACAGACTACGATCATGAAGGCCCGTTGAGTCTAGACAAGCTCGGCGATGAAGGCGCATTGCACTTGGCGAACAAATCCACCGAGTACTACCTTTGCGGGCCAGAAGAGTGGATGGTCCAGATGAGGCAGCAGCTGGTGGCCAAGGGAGTGCCCTTGGAGCGCATTCATCTCGAAGTCTTCAGGACTGGCGATGTGTAGCGTGCGTGGGAGGCCAGCATTTTCTCTGCGCGGTGCGCGATGCACACTCGGCATATCAAGAAAGGCAAGATTAAGATGGCAATAGCATTTACAGCAACACTTTGGAGCACCAGTTGACCCTTTTCTTCTTCTTAGCGTTACCCGTTCAATCCCAATCCAGGTTAACAGTGTCATCACTGTGATGTATCCATCACCATCCATCCACATCCACCTGCATCCCACCAGAGATAAAAGAAACCCTCGAGTCAAAGTTGTATGTGCAGTGATATGTTTTAGTTTCTGTCAATACGGGCGAGGTGGCCATGCATCCCACATTGCAACATGCCTCGTTTGGCACGTCTGCTTAGGAACAAGCTTCAAGAAGTATTCCCATCACTGCGCTGGCACCAGGACGGAAGTGCCACGGTCGGCCCGGCACGGCATATAGACAGGTGCCAGCCCTGCGGAACCTGCCAACCTGCCTGAACAGAGGTCCACCCGCCATGGACTACTTCGCACCAAGTCAGTGACGTAGTCGAATCAATGGTGCCGATGAAGCTAAAAATGCATCTCATCAGCCAGCCGTCACTCAAACTCCATCATCGCGTCTTTCGCCGTCATTCTACCCCTGCGGCTCCTCATGAACAATAAATTGCTTCTTTCTGCTCTGAATATACGCTGATTCCGCACATCCCGTCACAGGCTCACTTGCATCCTCATCGAAACAATGCATCTCCCTGCGTAAGCTGTTCAGTGCTCTGTGGCGCGACGACCGAAACCCCAGTGCCTGGTTTCACTCCTTGAAGGGTGCACGATTCACGGGGACTTCCCGCCATCGCATACCACGATAGTGGACGAGAACGAGAGTCAGGAGCAAGAATCGGACCTCACTTCGCGCTCTCTGCTACATCTGCTACATCATGACAAAGCAGCCCAGCCGACCCAAGTTGCTTGCCTTCACACGGCAAGCATCAACGGGGTCATTCCACGCAGGCGCCCCCATCCCATCGATTGGCTCTTTCCCCTTTCGCCGCCAACCGTCCACTCATCGATACCAAACGTTTCCCGTGCAGCCGCCCAAGACGCCTCTCGAAGCACCCTTGCCCGGCTCTGACGCGAGTTCGGCTTCCTCACGATCCTCATCATCAGACGAACATGAACCCGATCAAGACGATGATGAGACACCCCTTCCCATACAACAACTCTTGCTGCTAGCCCTTCTGTCTCTTTCTGAGCAAACGGCACTGAATTCCATAGGACCTTATCTTCCTGAGATGGTGGCCTCCATGCCAGGCATGCCTGCTCAGAAAGGCGGGCTATATGTCGGTATGCTAGCCAGCGCATTTGCGCTCGCACAGCTATCTACCAATTTCCTTTGGGGCTACGCTAGCGACATCGTCGGACGGAAACCGATTCTTCTGGCGGGGACATTCTCCCTTATGTGTTGCTTCTGCGTCTTCGGCTTTTGCAAGCAGTATTGGCAGATGGTACTTGTGCATGTGCTTATGGGGCTTCTCAACGGAAATGCAGCTTGTGTGCCTACAGTGCTAGGGGAGGTGACGGATAGATCGAACCAGAGTCGAGCTTTTACATACTTGCCGGTGATTTATTCCCTGGGGAGTATTACTGGTCCTGCGTTGGGGGGCGTGATGGTCAATAACATGGGCAAAGAGTACCCTTACTTGGGACCAAACGTTCTTGGTGCTGCGATGCTGGGGTTAAGTGTGATAGTTGTAGGAATCTGGTTTGAGGAAACGCTGGATGATAGCGGTGTCAGTCCGTGGCGGCCTGCGTGGATCACAAAGCTCGTCAATTGCATGGGACGCGGCTCTGACGATCGCAGAGCATCATGGAGTTCACGTCTCGCCAAGGCATCTGCCCAGCAGCCCCTTCTGTCTTCTTCCTCGTCTTCGTCAACGCCCTCTTCAGATAACGAAACCGCCAAGTCTGATGATGGCACTGACTGCCGACGCCCTGTCTGGAAGGACCTCCTCAACCACACAACACTCATTCTCCTGTCTACATATCTGGTCTTCCAGCTCTCAAACATCAGCTTCAACAGCCTGTATCCCATATTTGCATCAACCCCCGCCCCTGCAGGTCGGGATCTCAGCCCATCGAAGATCGGCTTCAGCCTCAGCGTCGCCGGTCTCGCAACCATTATATTCCAAGCTTTTCTGTTCCAGCCCATCAAGTCCAAGGTTGGAAACCTGGGCACGTACAGGTTTGCGCTTCTAGGCCTCGGTATAAGTCTTTTGTTGATGCCTTGGGTGGGTTATCTCGACGAAAAACCACCCTTCGATATCGGAACAGCCAGGATGTGGCTGTACGCCGAGTTGGCCGTGACCTTAATACTGAAGAATATCTGCGCTGTTGGGGGGCTATCTAGCGTTATGTTACTCGTGAGTTTTCGCAAAATTCCAACTCAGGTCAGCCCTGTTCGTTTCACATGGTGATTGACCTCTTGAACAAAGATAACGAATTCTGCGCCGTCTCACGCCAGTCTCGGCACCCTTAACGGCGTCGCCCAGACCCTATCCGCCCTAGGACGAAGTATAGGTCCTTTCGTGTCCGGCGGCTTGTTTACCCTAGTTGTGAATATTCGACCGAAAGGGGAAGCTCTAGCATGGAGCTTATTCGGTGGTCTCGCGCTGCTGGGATGGTGCTTATCGCTGTTCATACAGGGTGAGGAGCTAGAGAGCGAGGACTGGGAAGAACGTGATGATGAAGAGGAGGGTTAGACTTTTCCTCTAGGAGACTACTTCTTAATGAACATTATAAGGCGGCATGATAACGTGGTTTCTAATCTTCAGTCGATTTATTAGAGATTGTAGATGCAAGGGCCGCCCCAGGTGGGCGCGCCACTCGAGCTAGGTGCGACCCACCCAGGCGGTGGCACCTAGGCATGGCGCAACCCCACGTGATCGCTGGGGTTTCGGCCACGCAGCCCTTTGTCAACGCCTGCGGTGCCGCACACCGACTTAGAGGAAGCAAGCTTTAGTCAATATAACAGCGTGCCTATTACTCTGCCTAGCCTACGCGTGCAACATCTAACAGTAGATTACACAAATTAGCAATCTACGTATTAGTAGCAGGCCGTATAGACCTAGCACTCTTTATAGCGAAAATTTATAGAGATAGTGTGTTGACCCAATAACCACACCTAAATCACCCTTATAGCCTGCAACGCACGGTCGCGATGCTCCTCTCTATAACAAGGTCTTCTAACACCACACGTTTCAAGTCGTTAGTTACTACAGTATCAACAAAAAGTCTCTAGGTACAATTTAAGTGTATCGCTAGATAGCTCTTGTAATAAT
>KQ061772.1:9634-29517 GCA_001008035.1 Atkinsonella texensis
CCCCCTCCTTTTTTTTTTTTTTTTTTTTTTTTTTTTTTTTTACTTCTTTTCTTCATCCAGGCTGATGGGGGTGGGAAAAAAAAAAAAAAAAAAAAAAAAAAATCGTCGAATGTCCAAATACCAAAGAATGGCCCACTCCGAGGACGCCTCCTCTGCCCGCGGCTTCTCCGCCAAGCTGCTAGCCTCGTACGCACTCGACTGGATTGTGCTGGTTGTCGTTGTCGTTGTCGGGGGCTTTCTGGGCCGCATTGAGCCTAATAAGCGGCCTTTTGCGCTGGATGACCCTGATATCTCGTGAGTTTTTTACATTTTCCCCCTTCTTTTGTATAACTTGTTAGAGCGGCGGGGTGGATAAGGGAAGAGAAGAGGGGCGGGGGTAATTGTATTGGGTTAATTTATTTTGTTCCCCCCGCGCGGCGAAAGTGGTTTTGTCGTGTGATGATCGGAAACCAGCACCACCATGCACCCCGACAAACAAAAACACACACACGCAAGGCTAACCCCCTGTCAATTAGCTTCCCTTTTACCGACAAAGAGACCGTTCCATCATGGCTGCTCGTCGTGCTCTGCGCCCTCATCCCCGCTGTCGTCGTCCTCATCGTCTCCTTGATCCTCGTGCCCGGTAGCACGGTCCCCAAGAACACGTCGTACGCCTACATCTGGAAGCGCAAGCTGTGGGAGCTCCACGTCGGCTGGCTCGGGCTCCTCATGGCCGTCGGCTCCGCCTTCTTCTTCATCAGCGGCATCAAGAACATGTGCGGCAAGCCTCGCCCCGACCTGCTGTCGCGGTGCGAGCCCGACCTCGCCCACGCCGACAAGTACGTCGTCGGCGGCCTCACCAACGGCTCGCGCCTCTACTCCGGCGACATCTGCCAGCAGACCGACTCGTACAAGCTCGACGACGGCTTCCGCAGCTACCCCAGCGGCCACTCGGCCGCCTCGGCCGCCGGCCTGATCTACCTCTCCCTCTTCCTGGCGAGCAAGTTCTCCGTCACGCTGCCCTTCGTCGTGCCCTCGGCCGGCGCGCCGCTCGACGACTCCATGCACACTGCCTTCCCATCCCGCATGCGCCCCTCGTCCAGCGGCGGCGGCGATGACGCCTACGAAGCGAGCCGCAATGGCGTCAGCAGCAAGCCCGGCATCGCCGCCGCCCGCGGCGCCAGCAGGTACAACTCCCGCCTCCAGTCCGTCCGCCGACAGGCTGCCGCTCCCCCCGTCTACCTGCTCGCCATCACCCTTGCCCCCTTCTGCCTCGCCATCTTCATCGCCGCCTCGCGCTGGTTCGACTTCCGCCACCACGGCTTCGACATCCTCTTCGGCTTCCTCATCGGCATCATCACTGCCATCTACAGCTTCCGGTACTACCACTTGCCCATCATGGTCGGCGCAGGCTGGGCATGGGGTCCCCGCAGCGACGACCGCGCCTTCTGGGCCGGCGTCGGCCGTTTGGGCTACGCCGGCGAAAACGCCGACGAGTACCTCCATCATCAGCGCGTCCAGGACCGCGCTGACCTCGGCGAGTCGGCCGACGTGGACGTGCACGCCGGCGCTACGCTCCGCCCCAACAACGCCCAGCCTTATCAGTTCCAGGATGTCGAGCTGGACAGAATGGGCGGACGACACCCTGCCGAGGGATCAGCCTACGGACATGCGTAGTAATTAATCGTTGCGAATGGAATGCAATGTGGGATAGTCGAGGAGCGGAACAAAAGAAAAAAACCCGAATCAACATTTTTCCACATGTGGATTCGTCATTTTCTCCATGTACAATGAAAACGGAGGTTCTGGGTGGGAAAATACCCCAATGGGCTCATCTGCAGCAAGCAGAACAAGGGTTTTAAAGAGTGCGGATAGGTGCAATTTTTTGGGAACAGCGGCATTCTTTCTTCTTTTCTTCTCTTGAATCTTTGTATAGAATAGCCAGTCAGTTTCTCGGATGTAGCCAGGTTTATGTAAATACCATGTATGACATGACAATGTAGCAGCATACAACTCGCTGTTGCCAGACGCGACGCGCATCATCAATACAATCGCTGTCCTGGTTTCGCGCCGAACTTGTAAAGAGATGCAGTGTATTGAACCTTGTCTACAGGATATATAGAAATCACAACTCAGACCAACACCAGTCGTCATCATGCAGATTCGCTGTCCGTGCCAGTATCATGGCCCGCCAACGACCCAGAAGCGTGCAGGTTCCCACCGACATCAAGCCTCCCAGATCTCTTCAAAACTGCAGCTACGGCCTAGCCAAGCAGTATCGCTATTCGCCCTTCCCCATCCCCGCAAGCTACATTGCCTGCCCAGCCCAAACGCCAGCGCCGCGTCAAAAGAGGTTACTCGCAGACTGAAAATACGTCCGTACTATGAAGGAAGGCGGAGCTTGGATAAAGATATGGACGAAAACACTCACAATCATAATTCCGTCCCCGCCTCCCGGGAGAAAAAGGGAAAAGCAGGAAAAATCAAAGGATTCACCCCCCCCCCCCCCCCATGTTTAGATGGGCATCAACCCCGCTCTCCCATCCACGGCCTCAAACTCCAAATCTTCATCCTCGTCGTCCTCCTCGCCGCCATCCTCCTCGTGGAATCCCGTGTCAATCTCTAGCTTCCGCAGCCTCCGCCTCATCTCATCCCTCCTGACGTTCTGCCACCGCACCAGCGCCGCCGACGAATGTACCTTGAAGCCATATACACGGGGGATATACCTCTCCACGCTCTTGGAAGGGATCAGCCCAGGGTACACCTGGAATATAATGTTGTGGAACGACGTCCCGAAGTAGGCGCCATCGATAGTGGCATGCCTCGATGACTTGGGGTTGTATGTGTCTTCGCATCGCGCGCAGTAAAGCTTGACGGGCTTGATGTTGGGGATGTCGCTTAGTCCCATGGGGAGTAGCGGGTGCGAGTGGCAGTTTACACGGGGGCATTTGCCAAACTCTGCCTTCTTGTACTTTTCGAGCTTTAAAAACCATCATCATTGTCAGCTTCTTTTGGAATTCTCACCAAGTTTGTGATTTTCGCTTCTCTTCTCTTCTCTTCTTTTGTTCTTTCTTCGTCAAGGGAGATTGTGGTGGAGGAAGGAAGAACATCATACCATCTTCCCAAGACCCCTGGTCGTAACGATATATCTAGCATGCACAAGACCATATAAATGTCGAGCCGACTTCTCAATCGTCTCCCTCATCTCGTCATCGCAATCTAGATCGAATACATCCGTCACCAAATCCAGCGCATACTGGTAGTACTGCACTTCGGTGTTCAGGCCCGTCAGGTTGAATCGGTCGGTGAGATAGTCCTCGTCTATTTCGCAAAAGTATTCGTTGCCTCGGGACGAAATGAACTGGCGCACAGGAAACCACATGTTAGCCTTTCGTTTCCTCTCGTTCTCTCTAGGAAATTGGCCGGCAAGCTCTCCAAACTCTTTTCTTTTCTTTTTTTTTTTTTTTTTCCCTCATGTCGCATGGGAAACCAGGATTCTCCGCCCCAAATTGGGTTGCACCTTGTGGAAGGTGAAGCAACATGAAAGCAAAACGTACCCAATCTCGCCAATAGCTCGTATAGTCGCTGTCAGACTCGCTGACAAAGTCGTCCATCATGCTGGGCAGGGATATGCACAGCTGCCAGGTAGCCCAGCCGGTTGGTCGACCTGAGGAATGAGGGATGCGACCGTGGCCTGTGCTTGGGGCCGTGGTGTTGTGAGTAGTGAGTAGTTTGTTGGTGGTGGTTTCTAACAAAAGTGGTCCTTCGGTAGGAACGATGGTGGGGGGAAGATTGACTACCTAAGAGAGGGATGCTCTGACAACGATAACGTGACGTGCCGCCCAAGTGGCTGAGGCAAGGCGAATTGTCAACCCTGCCGCATCTTGCCGCATCTTGCCGCATCTTGTTGATTATTGAACTGCTGCGAGCGCACTATCCTCACAAAAAATTAAAATTAAAAAATTAAAATAAAAAACAAGTCGGGGCTTCAACAAAGCTGAATTCAGCATCTTTCGAGGAGTCTTATATCAGCAGAGCTGTGACTTCCGACTAGGTAACTATCCGGCTCTTCTACTTGACGTCTTCGGCATCCTCATTTATTTCGACCGTGCATTATATCGTATTCTTACAATTGGTAAAACCGTTTTCCATGCTGCAGCAAAACAAGGAATCTGCCTGTTAAGGGGACCGGCTCCCATTAAAAGGGCTAGCCGTCGACCCCACGCTGGAAACGTCACTCACCGATGGCAGATCAGACTCCGTCTCATCAACATCTTCCCGCTCCCTACTCCTTCTCCTTCTCCTGCTGCTTCCGTTGGGCGTTTTGGAGCCAGGAATCTCGAGGCGGCTTCTCATGTCCTCGCGTCCCTGGTCGTGTTTTTGCCTCATCTTCACTGTCTGCATGACCTCCTTGAGCACTTCTCCCGTGTCGTCCATGGCTGCCAAAAAGCGTGCCAGTTCTTTGCAAAGTTCCCAGTCGCCTTCCTCAATGGCCCTTGACAGAACGCGTACCGATTGATCTATGGAGGATTCCTGCTCCTCCAGAGTATGCAGTACTATCAGGTATCCTCCCGCCGTTTTAAGGGATCCTCGCTGCAACGATTCTTCAAAGAGCTCCGTTGCCGGCGGCAAATAAGCGAACAATGTCTTCCATTGTCGCGCTTCGGTTTTTCTTGTGCACTGAAGCACGATGTCGAGATATTCCTTGGATGAAGATAAAAGCGATAACACTCGAGGTAAAACTGCATCTTCTGGCTTGGGACATGTGTCGGCCTCTTCGTCTAAAACATGGTGCAAGAGGATCTCCAGCCCATGTGAGAGGTATTCCAGCTTCTGGTACTGTTCACAAAGCTCCCCAGCTTCAATCGTCCTGCTCTGTCGCAGGTAGAACCGTAAAATATCAGGCAAGAATAGATGTGTCTGGTCAAGCAACGCCGAGAAGTTAGCATGGTGTTTAGAAATGGGCCACATCTCTTGAGGGAGGGAGGGAGGGAGGGAGGCAAGGGCACACTTACCCTGATAGCGAAATGGAAAAACGAAAAGGTTACGTCTCGACGCTGGACCAAGTCTGACTCGACGCCCAAGACGATGCCCTTCTCTAACAGTACGGAAAGAGGGTAGAAGTCGACGGGCACTGAGACTGCAGGAGGCAGGTCCTTTCCATTGTCAACAGACGCCGCGCCAAGTAATTCGTTAATGTTCGGCCATGTCTTGATCTCCATTCCATCGAACAGCCAAAGAGAATGTTTCAAAGCAGGGGGCCCAAATCGTAGTGATGAATCGTCAGACAAGTGGCCAACGTTCAGCAACGGCTGGTCTCTCATGCTGGCGTGATACTCAACATTTTGTGCAATGACGCGCATATCATACTTGAGTTGGCCCTCTTCGTTGACCGAGGGGCTTAGGAGCACTAGCTTCCCGTCCACCAGAAAAATGACCGACGCCACCGCCACGTCCTGGGATGGATCTCCATCTACAATTTGGCTTTCTGGTAAGATCCAACTGAGCCCACGAACTCTTGCGGGGGACCGCACTATGCCGTGAAACGCAATTTGCCCAACCTGAACAAGGCGGACAGAGTCTGACCATGGAGTGAAGATGAAGTGATAGAGCGAATTTTCATATGTATACACGAGGAGGGAATCCTCTCCGGACGTAGTCACTAGCACAATTGGGGCTGGTATTTGCTGTCGAAATAACACTTGAGACATGTCGAGTGCCGCCTCTCGGGAGAACAGTCGCAATTCATGATGTTTGTTGCTCTCCACCGCGGCAATGAGAATATGTTGGTACCAGCACATGCCACCACGGATCTGGAATTCGTTCTCCATCTCCTGTGTGGCAAAGGTCTTCCATCGTCCACTGTTGACACTGTAGTGTGCTAGACCACGACGCCCGGCCACCGCAACATAGCGTCCATCGGAGGAGATGACTGTCTGACGGATAGGCCACTGGTTCAGGAGGTATGTCGGGGGAATCTTGGAAGTATGCCACAAGAAGGGCTCAGCTGAGATGCTTGTCATATCAGGTAGGTCATATCCCCGATAAATCATGACTGCAGTCGGTGTCTGGAGGACCGTTCGGAAGACGTTTGCCTCGTGATAACAACCCGTCACTGCATTCTTGGCCATTTCCAGACTCCATATAGCCTCATGACTGGGCGCAGCAAGTAAGATCTCGGAACCGCCACCAATCCAAATGGCAGAGCGAATTCCGGAAAGCCACTGCTCCCCATTGCCGGTCGAGATACCATCATCTGTCCTAAAGCTATTGCTTCCGAGCTTGCCAAACATGCTCCATGTGGACCATCCACTCGCGAATCCTGCAAAAAGGCAATATCCATCTGGAGAATAGGAAAGTGATGTGAATGCCCCCGCAGACGCGGCCGACACTGGTATGCTCTGCTTATGCGACAGGACGATGTTGCCGGCATAGTCGCGGACTGAGTAGACATGAACGGTGCCGTCTGCACAGCCGACGGCAATCAATGAAAACCGGGCATTGATTACAGCCTTTACTGCATGGTTGTTGGCGGAGTCAGGGTTGTGGAAACAATGACCCTTGAACAATCGCTTAGTATCGATGCTGTCGGCATCAAGGTCGGTTCGTAATTGTTGGCGCTGAACCGCATATACTCGCCCGTCGCTCGTAACCCAGGTTGCCAGATTCATGGGTCTGTCATATGTCATGTCCACAATTGACGATATCTTTTCAACCCATCCCATCTTGCTTAAGAGCTCGGTTCTGGTCTGGTTACCGGTGCTGTCTGGAGTCCATGTTATGCATTGTATGGCTGCCGGTTTCCTCGTAGCGACTACCAATTCATCGTCCAAGGCCAAAGCACTCTCGATGCCAGCATCGATTTTGATGACCATTCGGAAACGAATGCTAACGTCACGAGCCCCTGAACCTTCACCCGGACCCCATAGAATCTGGTCTCCTCGCAGTCCCGTTTGAGAACTAATGAGGCTCTGTTTACGTCGTTGCACATTATGGTAATTAGGGAAGTATGGCTTATACACGCAAGACTCGCCATCTGTTGCTATTGAGTAGGTGATTAGATAACCCTTGGAGGTGTGGATTACCAATATGGCCGAGTCACCGCGTAGGAGGAGGTCGACATTGGTGCCGTAGGATTGTATGGATGATTCGGATCGAACGACAACGGCAAGAATGACGGTAGGCTAAGACAGAGCTTCAGAATTTGCTTCTTCCAGCCCAATCATACAATACAACGGTATTCAAGCATCACAGAATATGATGACTCACCTTGGTCTGCCATAGTGTGATGCTCGTGGCAGTTGTGACAGCGAAGATGTGGCCATTGCGGGCGGCGCACATTGCAAGCACCGGATCTTTCAAAGGAACAGCATTCTTGGTCTCTGAATGGGCCGGTGGTGGCCATTTCTTTGCTGGAGAAATGTAATCATCTTGTTCAATGGACTGGACAGCTGGCGTAGCTGGCGTAATGGGTGTGGGTGAGGGTGAGAGTAGAGAATCAACGTCATCTTGGGACGATACATATGCGGATGCAGTTCGGGATTGACCACCTGGAGAGAGGGGAGAGTATGAGCCCGAGTTCTCGGTTTGCCGCAAGCCATCATAGGAAACATAGAGATTGAGCTCGGGAGTGCAGCCGCTGCTAGTAGCATAGATGCGCGGAGTGCCAATGGGCCAATACATGATGGGCTCAAGCTCCGCTGCGATCGGTTACAGGGAGGTAACGTTCAGCATTTGCAGGGAGCGTGACTAGGCGGTTGCAGTCTCCGGGTCATCTCCATGTGTTGCGTCCCGTGAGCGATATCATTTCCGACGTGATTGAGCGGGCTGCGACGTGGGGAGGACAAGTGGGAGGAAAGTTTTCGAGGTCTGAAAACCGTCAGACGAGATGTTCGGCGCAGGAACGAGTCGAAGTCGAAGCTCGCTGTTCATACTTTCATACTCTGGGAAAGTGGGTCTGATGACCTACTAATCTCTTGCTCCAACAATGATTACATAATACAGAGCATAATCCGTAAGTGGTCATTGTTCCTTGGGTTCGAAACATTGAGGTTCTGCGCCAGGTCGAAAGCAAACCACTACTCGGCGCATTAATTTCCTAACTGGGAGTTTCTAAATGTCTATAAGGGCCGAGTCTATGTGTGTCGTCGTCGCTGTTGACCTCCGCCTCGAAGTTCAGTAAAGAAGGACGTAGGTCCATGACGATGTTCGACCAATGAGAAAGGGCTGCGGCTTTTTCGGCCGCCTTTTTTGTTTCGTTTTGGAGGTGGGGACTAGTCTGGTGACACGGCGGTGGGGTCGAAATGCGAACCCGGAGCTCAGGTGGAGACATGGCGGGCGGGGTGGCAGTCGGAAACCGTCAGAAGCAGCAATGCACTGGCTGATAAGGAATGTGTTAAGACCAGTATCAGTGGGGATTTTCCAACAAGGCGTTTATGATTCATGCTATCGAGCATAGATGCTGGAGCACATGATGCATGTTGCGCAATCATGTGTTTCAGTCGGCTGCCGGGCTTGCTCCGGACAACGATCCGGTGTCACTGGGGAGCTGGACATTGCTCTATTGTTCTATGTTAAGCCTTTTGAAACCCTTACTAGCATTAAGTACCGTTTCCCATAGCCTGCAATGTCCTGTCTGTTCAACTCCAATTACGCCATATCCGGGCTATGTCTGGGGGGGCGAGCCTCGAGGGCTTGGGAAAGAAAGTAATGTATGTATTCTCATGTCAATAATTGAGAGTGGGGGCCCAGGAGACCTCGGGCAGTCCCCTCCGTCGACGCGCCCGGCTACCGAGCCGGTCGGAGCTTAAGTGCTGGCCAGTCAGCTCAGCCGCCAGCCGGAGGCCAGCAATCCACCGCGCTGGCACCAAAGGGGCAACTCGACGGAGAATCCGGCAAAGTCAAAGGCTCCACGGCTGCTTGGAGTCCTACCTACCTGATAAGTAAGTGAATGACACGTTAGAACGGCCACAGGACCGTACTGAGGTGAACCTGCTACCCACGGGTCCAAGGAGAAAGTACTAGCGACCTTCGTGCGACGACGTAATGGGTCTGACTTTCTATGGTAAATCGACAGAAACCTTGGACCCGCTAGGACCCGCTAGGACCCACGAATATCCCCAGTACAAAGGTACCAGTACTACCCGCGAGTACCCGTACAGGGATTCTTTTACACTTTAGACCATAAACTGCCAACAACGGCAAGTACGACTTAGACTCAGATCTGCCAACCACACCTCACCTCACCTCACCTCACCTCACCTCCCTTCTTCTCTTCTTCTTTTACATACACTTTTTTCCCCTTCATGCAACCAGACCAAATCCTACTTACTGTCATTGTGGCTTCCCTTCCAAACACAAAGTCTAGCTGCATCACTTACAGGCTTGCTTCATCTACTGCTCCAGTCCATTCATACACACAACACTGTCCAGCCCGCCCACCACTTGCTGCAGCTCCACCACCTCCTCTACTCCGCCTTCTCTACACACTCTCATATTCACCACCAAGCACTGGCTCTTTGTGCTGGCCATCGAGATGCCAGTCGCCATACCTTCTACGGCTGCCGAACAACTAAAAAACGGCCACTCACAGCCACTTCACACCAAAGCTCATGGCGTCACTGGTGCTCACAATGGCGTAGTTTCTGATTCCTTCTCCATTATCCAAGAAATCTTGGCTAGGAGAGCCGCCGCTGATAAGCTCGTTGCTGGAGTTGGTGCAGCATCCGATAGTGATATGTTTAAGGGATCTGTAAGTGAATCACATGAGGTTGTCCGACCTGTGCGCCCACTGACCGCATCAAGACCGCAGGGAAGCCGAAAGCAAAACGATGGGACAGTAAGTTCTGGCACATCCTCGCTCCGCCCAACTAGGTCAGTAAAGCTGATGAAGCATATTTCAGGTCACCTCTCTAAGGAAAGCCTGAAGAGAAAGCCATGTACTCTCAAGCAAGCAGCTAGACACCTCAAGAAACCCGGCCTTATCTCTCTTGGAGGCGGGCTGCCATCTAGCGAAACATTTCCCTTTGCCGAGATTAGCATGAAGGTACCCACAGCGCCTCACTTCTCGGAACAAGAGACTCTGGACAATGGACAATCCGTCACCATTGGCAAATACGATGTCCGCGACCAAGACGCCGTCTACGACTTATCTATCGCTCTCAACTACGGCCAGTCTACTGGCTCGGCTCAAATGATGCGTTTCTTGACTGAGCATACCGAAATCATCTGCAACCCTCCCTATGCCGACTGGCGAATCTGCCAGACTATTGGCAGCACTGGCGCTTTGGAACAAGCCTTGCGCATGTTCTGCGACAAGGACCGCCACGATTCGGTCTTGACCGAGGACTTTAGCTTTTCCACCGCCTTAGAGACTATTCATCCTCTTGGTATCAAGGTCTTTGGCTCCCCCATCGATGACGAGGGATTGGTGCCAGAGGCTATGGATCAGATTCTTACCAACTGGGACGCAGAGTCTCGCGGCGCCAGGAAGCCTCACGTTCTCTACACCGTCCCGTCGGGTCAGAACCCTACGGGCGCCACACAAGGCCTGGAGCGCCGCAAGGCTATCTATGCTGTTGCTCAAAAGCACGACGTCTTTATCATCGAAGACGAGCCTTACTATTTTCTTCAAATGCAACCTTATGCCGGCCGCGATAAGCCCGACGTTCCTCCTCCTGAAAACGTCGAAGACTTTGTGTCGTCGTTGATACCTACTTTTGTTAGCATGGATATGGACGGCCGCGTCTTGCGCATGGACTCTGTATCCAAGGTCTTGGTTCCCGGCTCGCGACTCGGTTGGGTAGTTGGTTCTGGGCAAGTCATTGAGCGATACCAACGCCATGCCGAAGTGGCCAGTCAAGGACCAAGTGGCTTCTCTCAGGTTCTCCTGCACAAGCTGCTCGATGAAACTTGGGGTCATGAAGGCTATCTGCAATGGTTGATGAATCTTCGTATGCAGTACACCAGGAGAAGAGATGCTCTCCTCGCTGCTTGCGAAGACCACCTGCCTCGGGATATTGTGAGCTGGACACCGCCAGCTGCCGGCATGTTTGTAAGTATTGCAAATTCCCCTTTGCCAATCTGCATCGCATAGTGCAATTTGGTAAAATAGGAAGAGACTGCTGACAATTGCGGAACTCTAGCTATGGCTCAAGGTAGATTACTCCAAGCACCCTCACGCTACCACCAAGTCACTGGCAGAAGTCGAGGAGGAAATATTCGACTCCTGTATCGATGGCGGCGTTCTTGTGGCTCGGGGGTCATGGTTCCTGGCCGAAAAGGACAAGCCCATGCCCGGTCTCTTCTTCCGAGCCACATATGCTGCTGCGAGTGCGGAAAACATGGGTGAGGCTATCAGACGATTCGGCCAGGCCGTACGAGCGAGTTTCGGCAAGGAGAAGTAGCTAAGAATTTCAAGACCGAACTATGTTAGAGACTAGTAGTGTCATATCGCAAGATCATCGTCTCCAAATTCAATTCCCATGGCCAATACTTTGGAAGTTTTTATGTACACGTTTATATGAACCTGAGTATATATACAAATCAAGGATCGTTCAATCTGTGCTGGTTTTAGGAAGACCATGTCAAAATAATCCAAACATCACAGGCTCATCAATTGGAGGACAGATTTCATTTCGTCCCCTTTCACATCTTATTATCTTCCCAGAAGGCAACATGGACTCCCTGTGCAGGCGACAGCACCACATCCGCCTTGAGCGTCGGATTACCGCCATCCAACTCAAACATGTGGCTGTCCAAGCGACTGTAGCTCTGAAACAATCTCACGAGAACATAGCTCATCTCCGCCAGGGCGAACTGCTGGCTGATGCAGATGCGGGATCCGGTATTAAAGGGGATGTAGTCGTGCGGTCTGGGATGCCATTTTGCCCAGCGCTCGGGGCTGAAGACGGCGGGGTCGGCGAAGGTTTCCGAAACAGAGGGGTAGAGGTCCGGTCTGCGCTGCATCACGAGCGTCGAGTATGCAATCTTTGTGTGTTTGAGGACGGGCATGGGCTCCGAGCCGTCTGGGCCGCCGCCGTAGGGCAAAGTGCTGTCTTTGAGGGCGACGCGCACGTTGAAGGGGACGGAGGGGTAGAGACGCAGCGTCTCGTTGATGACGGCCTTGAGGTAGGCCATGTTCTTGAGGTGTTCGAACGTGGGCGGCCTGGTTGGACCGACGACGTCGAGGATCTCGCGGCGCATCTTGGCGAGACATTCTGGGTGGCGGGCGAGCTCGTAGATGGCCCAGGAGAGGGTTCCGGCCGTGGTCTCGCGGCCGGCGAGGAGGATGGTGATGATCTGGTCTCGGATGACCTTGGGGTCGCGCGTGAGGAGGGCGAGGCGGTGCAGGAAGTTGTAGCTCTTGTCCGACTTGGTCTTAGCCTCGAGCTCGGCGGGGGTCATGCGGAGGGCCATGTCGATGAAGCGGCCTACGAAGCTGTTGATGATGCGGAGATCGGAGCGATACTTGTACTTGGGATTCAGGTGGCGGAGGGAGCCGGCGCGGGAGTTGATGATGTGGTAACGCTGGACTCCGCTGAAGGCTTCGGCAAATTCTTGCTTGGGGGTGCTGTTTTTTTTTTAAAAAAAAAAAAATCAAAAAAAAATCTCGGGTGTTATTTGGCTTCGGTGTCTGTTGTGTGAGGCGCAGGAGAGATGGCTCTGGAATTTTTTGTCTGTGAAGTAATTGAAGGTTGGATGGGATGGAAACGAAAGGGGTGGCTTTATGATACTGGCAGGTTTGCGAGTGTATCACGTACCTCATGGACTTGACGTTGGCTCCAAGAAGGGAGTCAGTAGCGACATCCAAGGTATACCGGTAGAACAGATCGCTAATGTCCAGAACCTGTCCATTCACCCGACTCATATCAACAGACTGGTTCTCGCCTTGCAGAGCACCACCGTTGGCGATGGCTCTGAAAAGCGTATCCATGTGCGACTCAAAGCACCCGAGGTCGCTGACACGGTCCTTTGTGAACTGCGGTCTCAGCAGCTGCCGGCTATTCTGCCATAGGGAGCCGTCAGTGGCAAAGATACTGTCTCCCAAGAATTCCTTCTACTCGTTGTGGAAGCTCTCGCCCTTGCCGAAGTCGGAGAAATGCGTGGCAAGGATGGCCTTGATGTTGCTGGGATCAACGGTGAAGAGGACGCGCTCGTTGATGATGCGCGCTTCGACGGTATCGCACTTGTAGCGGAGGAAGAAGGCATCACGCCAGAATTCCAGGGTTTCATTGTCCTGGACGGATTTGACGCTCTTGTAGATGAGATCGAGGCCTGATTCGACGGGTGTGGGGGCTTAGTAACCCCGTGCTGTATGTATGTAAGGCTTGACGAAGGAAGAAGACGAGATTGGTGCAGGATCCATGAGCGCATGATGATGCCATAATTGCCGAGACGTTTGATGCGACGGTGCTCGTCTATTCTTTTGACCACGCCACCCAGAAACAGGGCAAGGAGGAGGAGGAGGAGGAGGAGGAGGAGGAGGATGAATTTGGCGGAGAGCCGCTCCGCGACAGCCTCGACGAAGCCCATGGTTTGTTTTAAGTCTATACCGGTGCGGGGAGTTAGCCTCAGAGAACACACGGCTTGGATTGAGTTATAAACAGAGCAATGGGGACAAGCCTTGTGGCAGAATCTATATACCCAGTGTACGTGTACATGGTGCCGAAAGTGATGAGACAGAAAGGGGACCACAACTGTGAGGATGCGAACTTGAGTAACGTCGAGGAACATCATCATGACCCCAGCTGTGGGTCCTAGTGGCGTTGAATGTGGATTCTTTTTAGCCAGTAAAATTATATCTTATGGGACCCCTACACACTGGTGTGTTATAGTGTACTATACTATTATATTATCTTGAAAAATTTAGGGAAAAAAACACTTGTAGTAGTATCTATTGGCTTTATTTTATTTTGAATTTTGTTTAGATATTTTCATCTCTATTGTTTCCTATTTTATAGATACTAAAAGACGCGCACATTGCGGAGCTCCAGGCCACCACGAGCTAGCTTTTGCGGGCGCGCCACGGATCCTAGCGAATTTAGACTTACAGGGACCAATTAAAAGAGCTCCTATACGCCACTAAGACCCACATCTAGGTCAGGTCAGGGCTTTCAACGCAACATCTAGACTAGACAGAGTCGTGGCTGATGCTGGTCTGGTGATCGGCCATGGTGTAGGCAGGCGGCAGTGCTTGCTGTTTTATCTACCTACCTAGATACCTAGGTAGAGGTACTTTTGGCTCAGCGTTGCTTGTTTATCCACCTTTGAGCACCCGGGTGAATGAGTACTAGTACGACTAGTAGTAAGCCATGCGGGGGTCAATTTAATCCGAGCCTCGACAGCATGATTCGTCAAGATCCAGGCAGGAGATTTATTATTCACAGCCCCGATGCCCCCAGATTCTGCCCCGCGCCCGCGGATCCAGCATGTGAATACACGAACTCTTTGTCTCCCTGTTGCCGAAGTGTTGCTCATGCTCATGCTCATGCTCATGCTCATGCTCACCCTTGAGGCAAAACCCTGTGGGGGATTGGGATGCAACACCCCAGAACTTGTAGTTGCTGGCAACTCTGCTTGCGCCAAACGGCAACGGGGCAACTGTATGCTGTGCGAAGTAGAGCACGGAGTACTATTCCTCCGTGCTGTATGTACCTAGGTACATATGTACATATGTGCAGCAGTAGCGCCAGGCTTCCTCGCACCTTCCGGGAACCAATCCCATGCCAACGTGTTTCGGCGTTTATCTCCCCCGTTGGCAGTCACGATGCTGCAGAGATGGCAAGCGAAACTTCTATTCACACTCCACATATTACTTACCAGGTACTTGCCTGGATAGGTAGGTACCTGGGTACTTAGCCTGGTTTTGTAAACTCTCATGTAAATGACCCGTAACCAACCACTCTGCGACGTTAATAGTAGCGGTCAGATACCCCTCTCAGCGCGACTAATTTAAAATTAGTTTGGCTTGACGGGCAAACATACAGTACCAGCCCGCAGCCCGCAGCCCGCAGCACGCCTTTCTCCCGCTCGTAAGCCATTTTTGGTCCCACTAGAGGATAACTCGCTTTCTCGGTCATTATTACTTACTAGTTGACAGACATTTGACTTGGGGTTAATTATTCTTTCCCTGCGCACTCTTTAAACTGTAGTATCGGCTAGGACCGCGGTTTATATTATCCTCACACCTCTCACGGGTCAACCGTCCTTATTATCCTCGTACGTCGCATCGCTCAACTCCCTAGTGCAGTCTTTGGATGCTTGTCATGATATGTGTACCAAACAAGCGCCAAACACGCCTTGGACGCTGTTTGGTATTGCCACATCCCAGCAACCCATGGGTTTTGCTCGATGGCCACCAAATCGCGCAATGCAGCCTCCCGATCGCATGTGCCAGCAGAAGAGAACTCGACCATGACAGAATCATTAGCCCTCAGATGCGCACTGGAACGCTTCAACCAGACTTGCTCCAGGGTAGGCCCACCTGTAGCATAAATACTAGGTAGTTTCAGCATGCCGCGGAATACGAGCACGTGACACTAGTCGTCATCATTGGTTGGGGGATTCACCAATGGAATCTACAATGCAACCAGAACGCCGTCAGCAGGCTTAAATACACAGAACAAGCACAGGGAAATGCAGTTGTACATACCTGGCTGTTTACCAGACACGGTCTTTAGTGCAAAAGTCCTTAAAGTGCCGGATGAGAACAGCAGGATCTGCACCATGTTCCGAACGACAATTTCATGCTAGCGTCACGTGATCCCCACGGGTCTGGCGTCTGGCGGCTCGATATTGTTCCAGTCTTTCAGACAACACCCTGCCTGCTCTCATATTGCTATCATTTCGACAACTCTACAATTGTCGCTTGGCCATTCTCTTCCGTGGCACCAAATTCTACCGGGTGAGCAAGACGCACACAACGACCTATTTCCGTGCATTCAAAAAGTCTCGCGACATCTCTTCACGTAGCACGGCTTATCAGCCACGAAATTCTCAATCCACGCGTCGAGACCTCCGACTTGGTACCAACGTTGACAGACGCCACCGGCGTATCGCAACAACCCAACACCTGTCGACCTTCTCCCCACCCCAACAACCCCTTCGCGAACCGCTCTACGCACAACATGCCTGTCGAGGTCGCTTTGAACACGCCCCTGGCGGAGGCACTCTCCACTGCGATTCAACCCAAGCTCCTTGAAGTGGGATGGGGAACTGGCGCTGATGCCTCCGCGCTCGCCGAATATATCATCCTGATGCTGGCAAATGGCAAGACCCAGGATCAAATTGCGGCAGACTTGTCTGGCGACCTGCTCGGCCTGCCTGCTGACGACCCCAACGTGCACAACTTCTCAAGATGGCTTTTTGAGCAGATCGACTTATTAAATAACCAGCTGAACGGAGGCCAACCCGCAAGCGGAGATGCTATGGAGGCATCTACTCACCATCAACCGCACGGAGGAGATATCGATGCAGACATGAATGCCAATGATGCATCACAGCTCAATGCGTAAGTACAAGTACAATCATGTTTCCCGGCAAGCAGCAGTACAGCTCAAACACAAAAGTATGTTCTAACACAAGCATGAGCAGCCCCACGGGACCGAAATCGATGCGCAACGGCAGCTTCAGGGGTGGCAGGGAGAAACGAATGCTTGGCCACATGTCGAAAGCTATGGATCGATCGGCGGACAATGCGCTCCACCGGGTGCGTGGTAACGGCAACGAAAGAATCAATACCCATGGCCGCACCCCACCGTCTGGGCCTAGGATTGCGCAAGCACGTATGCCAAGGAATAATCGAGCAGCGAACTTACAAGCTGGACTAGCCGCTGGACCTCAGGGCGGCTCATGGATGATGAATGGACAGCAGCCGAACCAAATGGAGCTTATGGCTATGCTTGAGCAACAAAATCAAATGATGTACCAATTATCGCAGCAGCTGATGAACGGATCCAACAACGGCGGCGGATTTGAAAACCAGCGTCGTGGCAAGTCATTATTCGACCGAGTTCAGGACCCCAACAAGAAGAAAGGCAACCACCGCAACCAAGCAAATGCCGACGGCTCTAAGAAAGACGTTGCTGAAGGAGGCGAAGATGTAGACATGTCTGGCGAGAAGCACGAGCCGCTGAATCCCGAAGAAACGGTCTGCAAATTCAACCTCCATTGCACCAACAAAGAATGCAAATTCGCGCACCAATCGCCAGCTGCTCCCCCAGGCGCATCAGTCGATGTCGATGATGTCTGCAGCTTCGGAGCTGCCTGCAAGAACCGGAAGTGTGTTGGCCGTCACCCCTCACCTGCAACCAAAATTGCACATCAGAGTGAGCAAGAGTGCAAGTTCTTCCCCAACTGTCAGAACCCAAGGTGTCCGTTCAAACATCCCTCGATGCCCCTGTGTCGCAATGGTGCCGGCTGTACGACGGAAGGATGCAAGTTTACTCACGTTACGACCAAATGCAAATTCAACCCCTGTCTGAACCCGAACTGCAACTTTGCGCACGAGGCGGGTCAACAGGGCGGGTTCAAGGATAAGGTCTGGACCGCGGACTCGGCCAAGGGACACGTCAGCGAGAGGAGGTTTGTGGATGAGAACATGACTGAAGAACTTGTCAAACCCGACGCAGATGACATGACAGACCAAGCTGCACAGGACGCCGAGGCAATCGGATAAATGCTTCAGGAAAGGGGGAAGGTCAATAATGGAACACAATTTGGTTTCGTAGAGATGGGGTCTTTAGAAATCTCGCTGGGGAGCAGAAGCTTGTCATGGAAGGATGAAACGAATGGCATGACACTGTCGCTCCCTTTCAAGGCATCAGGCTTAGTCTACCAGCTAGTGTTATGTCTGGAAAATCATGTACATTATCCAAGGGCGGTATTTCCTGTCACGATGAGAGGGCATGGGAGGCGTTTTTATGTTTTGCGGGAGGGAGATGGTATATCTTGAACGCTTCGAGTCTTTTCCAGAACTCGCGTGCGTCTCTGCTGATTTAGACAGAAGGAAGGTGAGGGGACAGGACAGGGGGATAGTAAAGCCAAAGATGTCGCAATCTGATGGAAATGGGGAATTGCTTCAACGAACCGCGATTGCGCAGAATATGGTGCGGGAAGCGGAAGGACCATGGGAAGAGATATCAAAATAGAACATGATCTTGTTGGTCGCTGAATACACAGGCTAGCCTTACATCCTTGCTGATATTGCCTGCAGTAATGATCAATTGTGACCTTGGGAGACAATTCCTAGTGAACGATGGCGTGAACGATGGCCAACATGGTTTCGTCAGCGCACGGCAGGCCTCAGCAACGCTATGAGGTTCCAGAGCCAATGTTGATGAACCCATTGAAGATGTTGCATAGGACGGCAATGGACAGATTGGATGCGGACCAAGAGGTGGTTTGTTGTATGCGAGTACAGAAAACAATTTGGATGCAGCTTTGTACAGATCCGACGCCTTGTCACGTCAACGTCAACGTCAACGCCGCACGAGGCGACTCGACCCACTCTCCTTCCACGTCCATCTCGACCTCCGGTTCAACCAACAATCGTCCATGCAATCAATGCCAGTGCCATGGGGTCGCAAACGGGCAGAAGACGCTGTCATGACCCTAATCACACTGACATTCGTCGGCCGGACATGTCTCCGAAACGCAGCCTGTCAAATCAGCAGCCCATTGCGCCCCTATTCCCCCGCGAGTACCTCCTCACCTTCGGCATCACCATCATCAATCGCATGTCCCCGCCGGCCAAGCTGCCAGCACCAGGCGGCGTTCGCCAATCGACGTAGATATGCGACCCTCAACGACAACGGACACATTGCCATCGTGGGCGGTGGGTTGACGGGCCTCACGACGGCGTACTACCTCGCGAAACAGCTGCCGACGACTGCCAAGATCACGCTGTACGAAGGAAGTGACCGACTGGGCGGTTGGATCCGGACCGATCGCGTGCCGGTGGATGTGGACGGTGTCAGGGGGACCGTGAGTTTCGAAAGAGGACCGAGGACATTGTCGTCGTTGCATTCGAGTACGTGGCGATTCGACGATCTGATCCTCTACGACCTGGTGAGCCCCCTTCCATCTACAGCTGCCACATGGCAAACCCTTTGTCTGGCGACATCTTTCTCCCATCGCTCTCCCCACGACAGACAGCTAAAAAAAAGAAAAAAAAAAAAAAAACCACCAACCAGGCTCTCGATCTCGGCCTCAAAATCTTGACACCCCGCGACCAACCCCGCTACATCTACTACCCAGACCACCTCGTCACACTCCCCCCAACGACCAGCATAGCAGAATTCGTCCGGGAGCCGCTCTTCCTGCAGTCCTTCTTTGCCGGAATAAGCTTCTTCCTCCGCCGGCTACGCAGCCGGGCCGTCCCAAGGAAGGACATGTCCATATCAGAGTGGCTGTACGAGGTCAGCGGGAGCCGCAGCGTGGCCGACAACTTCGCGTCAGCCATGGTCCACGGCATCTACGGCGGCGATATCGACAAGCTAAGTGCGCGCAGTGTCTTTGACCGCTTCTACTGGGCTTATTATCTCCCCAATTCAGGCGACAACTTGAGACACATGACCGTGCGGGAGCAGGTGCTCATGAGCGAGCTGTCGCAGGACCCGCAGATTCGGCAGATGGCACTCAAGGCGAAGGGGTCCCTTTTGCATTTTGGGACGCAGGGCATGGATAGCTTGCCCAAGGCGCTGGAGGATGTGCTGAGCAAGACGCCAAACGTGAAGATTAAAAAGGGGAGACCCGTGACGGACATCAGTTATGACAAGGAGGCAAATAAAGTTGCGGTGTGTTTAAAATGACCTCTTTTTTTTTTTTTTTTTTTTTTTTTTTTTTTTTTTTTACTTGGGGGGGCCAAAAAGCCCAAACCCCTTTTTTTTTTTTTTTTTTTTTTT
>KQ061772.1:31623-55694 GCA_001008035.1 Atkinsonella texensis
TTTTGTTTGTTTATTATAATAGGGGGTGGGTGTGTTTTTTTTTTTTTTTTTTTTTTTTTTTTTTTTTTTTTTTTTGGTTGTTGTGGCTCACGGGAATGCAATCCCGCGCTGTTTAGCCTCGCTTGACTACATCCTTTTTATCCGTTGCGCCATCCGTGATGGTAGCGCGAATGGCTTCATCTGCGGCCATCAGCATGGCTGCCACACCCCTTTGAGGACGGCCCGCCGCGCCGGTGGCCAGGCCAAGCCAGCCCTCTCCTTTCCCGTCCCAGACTGTCTCGAGGGCGCTGGATATGGTGTCTTGCGAGCCGGCGTCGGCGTCAGATCGCCACAGGTGCCACCACGCTTCACTCCGGCGTGGCCGCAACCTGGCTTCTAGTGACACTCTCTTGCGGCTCTGCTTGTCACTGCCGGGGCTGAGCCAGTAGTCAACATTCATCCACCCTATCGACTTCATGGAAAACTCAAAGTCCCCCTTTCCTGCGGCTTCGAGAGGTGCCCACTCGCTTTCCATCCTGTCGATTGTCTGCAACGCGGGCAGTGACGTAGGCAGCCAGGACATAAGGGCCCCGATGCCGCCATCGCTATTGACGAGCTGTCTCATAAGGTCAATTAGTCGCAAGTGGGGATTACCCTCCTCTACTTCGATTTCAACATCATCCTTGGACAGATCCAAGACCATGCGCCAGCGCTTGGTCGTTGTCGTCATTGCCTGCACTTGCCGAGCTCGTTCTGCACCTTGTCCGTCGTTCTGCTCGTGGCCCTCGGCCGTGCTTTGGCTGTAGCAGAATGTAATCTGCTGCAGCGTCACCGATTCCGTCGTAATTGTGCCACAGGCGCTATCCACGGCCTCCAAAAAGTTCACGAATCGATCAATAGCCATTATTCGTGACCTGAGCAAGTCAAGAACCGGCTTGCCTGCAGTCCGTTGAATGCGTAACGAGAAGTGACCTCCTACGGGGTCATATGAGACATCACGATCTGCTAAACCAGACAACGAGGCAAACTTGGAGGGTCTCCTGACTTTGATGAGGGCTTCCGTGGTGCAGACGAGTTCTGTCTCTTGCGAACCGTCCTCATTTGTGACGCCCGTTGGAATAAGTGATTGGATCCCTTTAAAGTTGATGTTGACAATGTTGTCCGCCCAGGCTTTCTTAGGCTTGGATAGGACGTGCCCTGCGGCTCCCTGCATGAGTGATGAATTCTCCGTATCCTCTTCATCTCCATCGTTCTCCGACAACAAAGTATCCGATTTCGCATTGTCTTTATCAAATGCCATGGCAGGGAACAAAGCCGAGAGTGCAATGTCGATTGATGGCAATCGTCCAAATTGCGAAGCCAGAGTGGACAAGGTAGTTTTGTAGTTTAACCTGCTCTTAATCCGTTGTCGATGCAATTCCCTCAAATCCACTGACTGTGCTATGAGACCAGTTGTGAAGAAGGCCAGATCATTCCAGAAGGCATCTGATAACTCGGGGTAATCGTTGCTGAGCGGGATCTTTGTTTGAAGCCTCGACGTCTTGCTGGCGTCGTTCCGATTTCTATCCCTGTCGTTAATACAATCTACAACGAGATACTCTCTTGCCTTGTAATTCAAGATGGAAGACTTACGATCCAACCAGCCACCACTCGTCGCCGCCTAAGCTCAAGACAACTACCACGAATGAGTTGGCCGCCCAGCCCTCTTTCTGTAACCAAATAGCACGAGTCCAGTCTCGGATCTTGGTTACTGACTTCAGCTCCTCCACCGTCATCGCCGCCTTCCGCACATTCCATCCCATGGAAGTGCTGCGCCGATGTATTTCATCTTCCATGATAGCACAGCGGACATGCTCGAGGCATCGCAGGCCGTCCTCTGAAGGGCTTTTACCATTGTTGAGCTGATGTTCGGGTTGAATTGTGAACTTAGACTGCGGCTTCACGGCAAACACGCCCGTCATCGGCTCAAGCAACAATGATACATTGTCACTGCACCCTACCTGCATCGTCAAGACCGAAAATGCAGGATCAGTTTTCGAAATTTGCAAGACCATGCTGGCCCTCTCGTTCTGAAATCTCGAAGCGGTTAGAAGTTTACTGTGAATGCTACTGAGAATGAACTCGACGTGCTGAGCAATCACGTTCGTCAACAAAGCTTCTGCCGAGAGTTCATCCACATTGAAGTCAACATGGACATCTTTGGCCTCCTTGCCATCTCGATACCACTTGACGACAAGCGAGCTTGATGTGTTGGCGTCTTGTTTTCCAGTGGCTTTGCGGTTGTTATTGACCGCAACCAAAACCCAGCTCTTTGAACCGGTTGTGTTGGACCTCGTCGTCCAGTACTGAACCGCAAAAGCTCGGTTGAGCTGTTCCACATTCAACGTCCCGGTCCACGATCCTCGACTTAATTGCAGCGATTGGCGTCTGAGCTCATTAATCTTTGTTGTAAGAACAAATTCATGTAGGAATTGGTAACAGCCTTCCAGGCCTTTTCTCCCTAAAACGTCATTGACACCACCTTCCAAATAGGAGCGCAATGACTTAGAAAGCCGTGCGGGCGCGGGTGTGAACGCGTATCGGAAGTCAATAAACCAGAATTGCTTCTCAAAGTCCTCGTCGGCGATGGTAAGATCGACTTCAAATTCGCCGTTGACCTTGAAAGTAACTCGCCCAGACCCGATTTCGTAGTTGCGAAACTGCGACGGTATCTTATCGAAATCATCAAGATTCAACCGAAGAGAAAGTAACGTGTTCAGATCACTCATCCATTTCATTTGCTCCTCAGCTGTTAAGGCAGGTGGTTCGATATAATGCAGCTGTAGCAACACAATTAGTACGGCCAAGGGTGAGAGAGTAAAAAAACAGATACATACGTCAGGCATCCACGGTGCACTTCCTGTAGAAAGCACCTGCAATGCAGTCTTTAAGTCAGGACTCGGCATTCGAGCAAACGTGAGGTCTCGCTTGACATTGACAATGTTGTCAAGTGCAGCGTCAAAGAGCATCCTTTGTTGATCGACATGATACTTGAGGTCAATGAGCTTGCTGACTTGATGTGCTTGTCTGCTCCATTCTGCGATAACCAATGCCTTTAACCATTTTCCATGCCATTCTTGAGCGAAATGCAGAAGAGCACCCTTCTTTCTCAAGTTTTCTGAAGATGTGTCGTCTGGTCCGCTGGACGAATATGAAGAAGAGGAACTGTTAGTGGCCGCAGCAGGTACTGGCATCTTCGCCAATTCTGCAATCTTATTCTCGAGCGCATTATGAGTAGTCTGAGCTAGGCGAGTGAAGAGCAACGATAAAGGCACGAATCCCTGTGTAATATGTACGATTTCGTCGGGCAAGTCGTTCATGCGATTTCGGATTTGTTTGTTTGTTACTTCGTTCGTACCCGGTTCTTGCCGCCGTGATCCGTCTTTTATACCCAAACTATTCGAATCGTTGTCTGCTGGTGTTGGAGCGCCGACAACCTTATCCTTAGTGGTACCAGCATGTCGCGAATCCGCAGCATGGGCACCATTGGAACCGTTCGGACCGAAATCCCTATCATGATCGGTGCGCGTGCCGTTCTGGCCGCTCGGCTCCATTGTGATCACCCCGGGCATTTAGCCACCTCCAGCGGCCCGCCTCCAGAATGTTCAGCACCGATATTCGTTGCAAACTTTGGCATGCACCCAAGATGACAATAAAGATTGATTCCGGGCAGTTTTATTGACCATGGAAGTTTCTAGTCGAGATGCCAGTGCTCAGCGCAGGAAGCGCATGATCCCTCGACTTGCGTTGACCGGACCCAGCCACGTCTATGACGCGCGAGAGCGCAGCATAAAGACTAATGATAAGCTTTCCTCTGATGCTATTGATGGGCAATTTTTGGGTTTGACAGGCGTTTTGCAAGTGGTTCTGATCGTAATCGCGTGCCGAGGCCGTCGTCACGGGTTTGAGGTATTGTCTCGAGGATGTCGAAGCGTGACGGAGGGAGGAGCGACGTGATGTAAACCCGGCAGCCGTGTAAGGGTAACGTTACAGAGATAGTGATGCGAAATCTTCGAGTATTCTGTAGCCTAATGCCGTGTTTCTAACAATGCGATCCAGCAGTGAGATGATGCACGGCGCAATTCAAGAGATTTCATTAAATTCACTGCTGTTGCGATCCAGCTCAACGCCTCGAACATGGCTCGGTCATGTGAGGTGGGTATGCACGGACCAACAATGTGCCGCTTATCCAGCAGGCTCCACTTTTGACTTTTCAAAAAAAAGAAAAAAAAAAGGGCTTGGCGCAAAATTACATAAACAGCATTGTGCGGGCATAAATACGTCATTGAGATCGAATGTGAATATTCGGCTACTGAGGGGGCGCATGATATATTGAAAGTTTGTTGAAGCTGTGGAGATTTTGCCGTAAATTTTATCCAGCACTGAAAATTGCACGGGTCATTTCTCATCCTAGTGCACACTCAAAGCCCATGCAGCTCGCTTGCCATCTAGCCATGTCGTCCACCTTAAGACGCAACAGATAGTTTAGCACGCATGACATCATACGTGATTTGTTGCTGTATTACCTTCAACGAATGGAAGCCTCGATACATCAATGTATCCGTATCTCCTGAGCGCATTCCGCTCTTTCTTGTCTTTTCCTCCCCCGCTCGTCCTCGCTCGGCACTCTACGCGTATGTGTCGTAGAATAGGACGTGAAATTTAGCTGAATTCTTTGTTAATATTCGCATGACCCATAAGGATGATGCAAAACAGTACAAACATGATGAATTCTGTGACCGTATCGACTTACAACTTGTTAGGAGGGATAGCTGTCGTGGTTGGCCATTGATACCCAGCCGCATCGCTGAACTTGTAACCATAAGAAGCCGTGAAATCGTCAAGAACGGCAGGGCCACGAGAGCCTGAAATAACAGAATTAGTGCTACGATATGTGACCAGAGTTCAGGGGAATATGGGGCTGTAATTACCATATGGATACTCCATGGGGATAATCTCCTTGTTGTCATCGAGATAGTGGAGCAGCGGCGTAAAGATGCGCCAACTAGCATCGAGTTCGTCGTCACGAACAAAGTTGGAGTGGTCGCCCTTAAGACAGTCGAGAACTAGTGATTCGTACGCTTCTGGAATCTTCAGGTCGGAAAATCGTCGTCGGTAGGTCAGGTCAAGCTCGGTCACCACGGTCTGCATGCTTAGTCCGGGCAACTTGGAGTTCATCTTAATATACACACTTTCGTTGGGTTGGATACGCATGACAAGTTCATTCCGAGGGATATCTTTGAAAATTCCAGAAGTGACATCCTTGAACTGAATCCGAATCTCGGTCTTCTGCTCATTGAGAGCTTTACCGGCTTTCATGATGAAGGGAACGCCGTCCCACCGTTCGTTCTTGATGTAGGCAACCAGGGCGCAGAAGGTGGGACACCTCGAATCCTTAGGCACGGTGTCATCCTCCTTGTATGACGGTTTGCTGCCATCGAGAGATTTGCCGTACTGTCCGATGATAACATTCTTGGGTTCGATGGCGGGAATAGCACGGAGGACGCGGACTTTCTCGTCACGAATATCTTCAGAGTCAAACGAGATGGGTCTTTCCATAGTGAGCAGCGTCAAGACCTGGAGCAAATGATTCTGCATGACGTCGCGGATGATGCCGAATTCATCAAAATATCCTCCACGACCCTCGGTGCCGAAGGGCTCTTTGAAGGTGATTTGAACATTGTCGATGTGATGTCGATTCCACGTAGCGCCTAGGAACGAATTACCGAATCTGAGAATCAGAATATTCTTGACCATTTCCTTGCCCAGATAATGGTCAATACGGAAGAGTTCCGCCTCATTCCAGTCTGGCTCGAGAGACTTTTGCAACTCGCGAGAGCTGGCAAGATCCTTGCCGAAAGGCTTCTCAACCTAGCAACATCAAGTTAGCCTTGGATAGACCAAGGTGAGCACAAATGGACACACTGGGTCGCGCTACTGACAATTACTCTTGCAATTCCCCTTTCTGGGTAGCAGCACCTCTTCAGGTGCTGAGAAACTATGGTGAAGACACTGGGAGGCAGAGCCATGTAGAACAATCGGTGAGTTTCAGGACGACCCTTTTCCAGCTCAGCCAAGTGCTTGTTTAGGTTTTCGAACGACTCATCCTTGTCATATTGGCCCGAGATATATGTACATAGACCTAGGAAATTCCCGAGTTGTTGCTCGATCTCGGTTGTGGGAGTCTTGATGCATGACTTGATGCGTTTGAGATACTCTTCGTGATCCATCTTGGTGCGAGCATATCCGACGATTTTAGCATCCTTGGGCAGGAACTGGTTCCGGAACTAATTGGTCGTTAGCATGTTGACATGATGGTCACAGCTATGTCAGGGATGTCAGGACTGGTTGCCTACCAATCCAAAGAGCGCAGGGTACTACATGGAAGAGAAGCTTGTCAGCGCAAATTCAATGCAAGAGGTATAATGAAGGCCGGTCGAGCTCCTACAGTCTTCTTCTTGGCCAAGTCACCAGACGCGCCGAGCACGACAATTGAGGTGTTCTCCTTCAGCTCCATGGTCTTGCTGCAGGTGAAATGAAATATCAGTCAATTGTGCCCGTGAAGGGAGTGAAGCAGCCGCCTTCCCCTCTCCACCCTCTAAAATAAACCCGATCGAGAGGCTCGGAGGTGACGAGGGACTCATCAAGGAACCCCCCACCTAAAAGTCCAAGCCTCCCAAGCATCCATGGTGCCATGGTGGGGTAGATGCTGCTGAGGTGGCATACATACGCGGGCTGGCTGTGGTCCATGGCGAGCTCTACAAATCGCTCCAGGCGACGAACGTCGAGATCTGTCAAGGGTGATGGATGTCAAGGTGAGAAGATGGCGCAGGTTTCAACGGGAGGAGTGACGGAGGGGGGAGAGCGAAAACAGCGGCGAAGCGTGTCGAGGATGAGAGGTTTGTTGGGCGGCCCCAGCAGCAGCAGCAGCATTTTACCAATACGTCTAATAGGTACCTACCTGGACCTAAGGTATGCAGGTATGTATGTACCTATGGGGTGTATACCCGGGTACCTATCGCGCGCCAGCCCGGTTCCTGGTCACAGCTTGCTTGTAAGGCTAAAATCTCTTGTATGACAGACAGTACCGACACAGTGATGGAACTCTACACAAGGGTTGCGAACCGTCATGCCGTCGATGACAGGCTAGTCAGTGTCTCCAGGGATCGGGCTGACAGGGGATGGATAGTATGGATAGTATGGATAGTATGTCGTACATGTCTTTTGCAGCCGATGCAGAAACAGCGCCACCGACTGTGCGGTATTGTTGAGCCGGCTTGCAGGTCTATTACTCAATTCTTACAGCATCACGGTGGGCGGGGCACAGCAGCCGGCCAATGCCATACTTGTACTTTGGGCAGGGCGCTGTCTTGCAAGGTTCCAAGTTGTTGAGCACCGAGAGTCAAGATACACAAAACGAAACATGACACGCATGCAAGCGCACTGTGAGCCAGCTATTGTGGCTGTTTAGAAGTGTCACTTGAGGGACTGGAAGTAGTAGCGTGGGTCTCGTGACCTAGGAGTGCAAGCGTAATAATTCATCGCTAGCCTGCCGGGTGGAGACAACCGAGAAAAAGACTGCCCTAAGGCCACACGTGATTTCGAGGGCACAATTTTTTCATGCTAGTGACACCACAAACCATTATCGCATCCACCTGCATACTCAGCCGACATCACGACACAACGACGTGCACCAGCAACCAGGGAAAGGTCTTTTAGATAAGACATTTTCCTTCTACTCCCCCCTTGTCTTAATCGGTTGTTTGTGAGGCTGAAAACAAATCAAGTCAGTCAAAATGCCTTCCGAGAGCGGTCACAGACGTAAGTTGAATCCGACCATCAATCGACTTCAGGTCCCGGTTCGGCATCGGAACGTGGTTTTTCGGTGTCGCGAATTTACTGACTTGTTTTCTTGCAGTATACGTCAAGTGAGTACACGTCTAATTGAAAAATCCTGCGAACACGAACACCGAAAATTCCGTGCACTCGAGTTGAAGCAAGGGGTGGGCAAGATGGCACAACGGGGCTGAACAAATGAATTCTGTACTCTCGAACACCCTTGTCGCGCTACCACAGCTTGTTGCTCGATGGTTTTCATATGCAGGATGAGGGATCTGGGTCGTCGTGGAATGGCAAATTTGCTGACGGATTGGACAATAGGGGACGTCACCTGAGCTACCAGCGCTCCCGTCACGTCACTCGCCCCGGCACCAGCCTGATCAAGATTGAGGGTGTTGATGATACTTCTGCTGCCAAGTAGGTCTCTTGATGCTGGAATTGAATTTTGACTAGTCTAGTTGGCGCGTTCTGACTGTTTGTGTGTCTACAGCTTCTACTTGGGCAAGAAGGTCGCCTACGTCTACCGAGGTCAGAAGGAGATCCGTGGATCCAAGATCCGCGTCATCTGGGGCAAGGTCACTCGGCCGCATGGTAAACTTAACCTTCATCCATCAAGACAACGCGTCTTGCAAATCACTGCTAGGGGATTTGCGCACAATTCCTCTGCACAGCACGCTAATATCGACTCTCATAGGCAACTCCGGCGTTGTCCGCGCCCGTTTCTCCTCCCCTCTTCCAACAAAGTCTTTTGGCGCTTCGGTTCGCGTTATGCTGTACCCCTCCTCGATATAAGTACAAGGTTTTGGGACGGAGTTGGTAGTGAGAACAGTTTATATTGGGCTGCGGTTAAGGCAAAGGATAAGAGCATATTTGTCTTGGGGTGGAGGCAATCAACTTAAAAAGAAGTCAAACCCCCCAAACAAGAAAGAAAAGAACCGAATGCCCGGATGCTATTCTTTTTTACATCGTTCAGCTGTGGGAAACAATAGTGCGTGTGCGTGCCGTGAAAGAGAGCGCCTGCCAGATCTCGAACCCTCACCTACTCGACACTTTCAGCAATGACCGCGAATACCGTCCTCGACTTTCTCTTTCGTCTCGATGTTCCATGTTCTTTGAAGGAATATGCCTTTTAATAAGCGTTCCCGAGGTCTGTCATCAGGCAAAAAATACCAGGTGGATCGACGACTTGCCATGGTTTCTCTCGGCGCTGAGTCGAGCAGCCATTTTACGGTGGTTCGGGTCTAGTCTATGGTCTACCATTGCTCTCTTAGCTGGTGAAGCAAACGTAACATCAATGGCTTCAAAAGAAGCTCTGCATACTAGGAACTCGTAATACAGGAGTACCGGCAGTAATTGAAAGGCTTTACGGTGCAGAACTCAGAATCATGCTATTCAAGGCCTTCCTATTCGTCGTGACATATCCTGAGTCGTGTATCATCTAACTCATTTCCGACCCGACTTTGGCACTGTGATGTCCTCTTCCTCATGGCGCACGCGAGCATGACTTCTGCAGCAAATTATTGCGACTAGCAATTTCCTTGACCAGTTAGGTCGTAGGGTAATCACTTGTATGACGAGCGTTAGATGCAAGGATCCTATGAAGTAGCAGAGAGGCTATACAGATAATCTTGCGGGTAGGAGAGGAAAGAAGACCCTGTCTATACTACATCTTAGCTCGGGCGAGCGAGACACCTTAAGTGATTGACATTTAGTAGCCTTCAACACTACGAAGTATTGACGTGCGATATAGCTATTTGTAATTCAGACCGTCGTTAGTACTAGTCCTGCAGCACTGTCGCCGTTGAAATGCTTCACATCGTGCTTCCATAACACGAATCCGTGTGATAGGTATACAGTCATGCTTACGAACGTCATATTCATCTATCACAAAGCTCTGAGCGCGACAATCGTAGAGAAATCTCGAAGAAAATGAACAGAAAAAAAAAAAATAGATTACTTCCCCGGTATGGACCAAACCAGAGCACGTCATTGGCGTCAAACTTACTAACAGTATAGTCTAGAAGTAAATTAAGCGAAATCGATATTCTTGATCCAACGTATATATTGACGGCCAAGAGCTCTAATCCCAGATGCACTCCAGACCTGGGGCACTTGGTCTCAATGACAGAGAAGACAATATTCCGCAGAGATGTCTTGGGCAATCTTTTGATACCCCACGGAAGATAAGATGATCTACAAGCTCTAGTATCGTGAAATTATCACGTCTGGACGGCCCTCAGTGTGTCTGTGATGCAACACATACCGGAACGGCAAGCGAACAATACGCCCGCATTCCGGAACCAGTAGATTTCGTCGTGGTTTATCCTGAAAAGTCTTCATATTCTCTGGAAAAGCCATTTTTCCTGTCGTGATCTTCCACTGAGCACTCTGCGATGGAGACGTGAGCCGAAAGTAATCAACACACTGTTTCGCAGACGTAGGGCGCAAGCCCCGCACGATTTAAAGGGCCAAAACTCAACAGAACATGAGAATGATGCAATAAGATGATACGCTAATATGATTGGAAGCCGGGTTTTTTTCAATCATTGCGTTTTATCTCCTTGGGGGACGGACGAAAAGGGCTCCAGGTACGGCTGTCACAAATCATCCGAGCCACGAAGAAGCGCACGTCTGAGAATGTCACCAGCGAACGCCCAAGGCAACACGAGGTCCTGTACATGAGTCAATGGAGGGAATGTGGGTAGGCCACGTACCTGCGTGGAGCCTTCCTGCAGCAGAAACGAATTTTTATCGTTCCCAAAGAATTTGTTTGGGGCATGAGAAATGGCACCGTCCACTTCGGAACGCCGACATGTTGAATGTCGCTCGGCAGACAACCTCCGGTTTTCTTGTTCCATTAGGTAACTAACTACCCACGCAACAACGCCCGCACTTCGGACACGGCGAGGCATTCAAGCCCCCGTTTGCGATGCCGAACGGGACGGAAACATTTCCTTCTGCATCGTCTCGTTGCCCTCCTGGACCCTTGTGGAGGCTAAAGCCGGAAGCCTCGGAAACGCCGGGCAATCATGACAGCGCCTGACCAGCTTACAAACAAACCATTTAGCACTTTACACACGGTGCTTACCGTACACGGGGGGAATGGAGCGGAACAAACACAAACTATGCCGATATGATACTGGAAACAAGTGAATAATCGGCTCGCAGGGAGTCGTTGTGGAAGAGTTAGTAGCGTAGCCGATGTGGATGGGACGTGCACATCAAGTTGTTCGAAGACGACAGGACCCACAGTATTATCGGTACATGTAGGGTACTTCGGCACGGGCACAACAGCTGCTGCAGAAGTGTTATGGTTGCAACATGTGCTACGTGCCTAGGTACCTAGGTAGGTATCTATTTGTACAATCGGAGATTGCTGGGACTTCTACGTAAGGCTTCACAAATGTACCGACAGGGGTGGTAGGCCAATCAAAGCATCCATATGAAAGGTACCTCAAAAAAGCAGTTGGAGCAGTACTATGACAGAAGTACCAACAATCGTCTCAGTTACAACGAGCTACAGCTACACCACACGTCTTGTAGGCGAAGTCGAGGTTTTCTGGTGAGGCAGCTACCTTTGTAAAGCCTCGCGGTCCTCAAAGAGCTTGTCACAAAGTAATGAGCTCAAAGGTAATAAGGTAATAAGGCAGGAGAGCGACAAAAACAAGCAGACGATCTTGTGCATGCTGACATCACGGTGTGGTTAGGCCTCCGTGTTTGTCCCGGCTCACAGTAATTGTACGGAGAGAGTGCGCATGCATGTGCGTGCCTTAGGTACTTTTACGAGCATCTGGGTAGGTACCTACCAGGTACGCCAGTACTCAAGGGGTTTCCGCTGGTTGCTTTGGCGTTCGGAGCTGCCATGCGCCATGCAGAATTCCGCCAGTGGTGTGCAGTGGTGTGCAGTGGTGTGGATCTAATGCAGGTTTAAAGTTAGTCCGTAGTCCGTACGGAGTAAAGCACGGACATTTTGCCTGCGTCATGGGAGACTGCAAAGAATCCCAATGGGAACAGGAAACATTGCGAGGAAGGGAGGGAGCATGTCCGTTTCCAGGGCAATCGAGAATGTCAGAGTCCCCAAGGCAATACTCGCTACAAATGAGGGCCAAAACCTTTGAGGCGAGCGAATTGACAATTGTCCTTTTTCTCCCTTTTTTAGGTAGTTGCAGAGACGGGACGGGACGGTCTTGGTCAGAATTGGGGTCATCAGACTTGCATCGAGATCCCATCCAACACGCGCAGAGGGAAAGTGGTGGGCTCACGAAACTGGCTCTTTTTTTTTTTCTTTTTTTTTTCTACCACACAAGCCCGTTGCCAGCCCCCTTGTCGATGCATGAAATGCGCTGATGTTGCATCGGTGCCGAATATGCCTCAGTCGTTGTGGCTCGGCTGGCTGGCTGGGGGCTGCCAAGCGTCTCTCCAAGGTGGTGTGCAGAAACCCACACGTGCCACATCTTTCAAACGAACACGAAGGGCTGGAACTTGTGGGTGCGGTACGAGGGACAGCAGACAGCGGGCAGGCGTGTGTTGCTTGATGCTTGGCCCGATGCTTGACGTGAGCCGATGAATCTACGAATACCGATGAAGAAAGAATGCATGCAAGTTTGGAGGCGGACACAGACAGCAAGCAAGCAAGGAGGCAAGGAGGCAAGCAGGCAAGCAGGCAGCAGATGGGACGGTGCAGCCGGTATTTCGACGTGACTTTTAGAAACCAAAAAGTACCGAGTAAGGTGCAAGAGAGGGAAGCAATTGCTGCATTTGTTTATTTGGAAACGGCATCGACAACAAAAATAAACAAATGTTCCATGTCTGTGTGGCTGAGTCGGAGCTACGGAAAGACTGTTGAGAACCTCAAAGCTTGTTATCCGCTCTGGCGATGGATTTGCGCCGTGAAGCTTTCGCCACGCCACAGTCATCTGCTGTCATTACCTGTTCTGGCATTTGCCAATTGGGTTTTTTTTTGGGGGAGGCCTTGGGTCTCGGGCTTGGTTTCGGGCTTGGACGGACATACATACATATCATTACGCGTCCACGCGTCATGAATGGTGGTGTCCCTACTCATGTACGGCAATCACATGGCCGACTGTTCACAGCAAGATTCTGCTTCGAGTCCCCCGCGCTGCAGTGTTGTCATCATCATGCTGCCGAATCACACACACAAAATGTCTTCTGTCACTTGCCGCTGCCGCTGCCGCTGCCGCTGCCGCTACCCACGACCTACAGATATATCGTGAACGCTTTCCACTTCTATCCGTAGCTATCAGCCTACTTGTAAATGGACTACTTTTGCGTGTCGGGATCGGACACAAGCTGGCGGGGGTCCCAGTTTGCCAGTCTTCCATGGCACCTGGCACCTGGCACCCGGCAACCCATAACCTATCACCCATCACCCATGTTGCCCATGCCTACGGCCGGATGTCAAGGGCATTGCAGATGCTGTGGTTGGGTAACATATTGCGTGTTTCAGCCGATCGGTGGGTAGAACCAAGTCGCCCGGCCTGTTCTGACGGCTGGTCTGTCTGGTCTGGTCCGGATACCATGAAAAGACATCCCGTCATGGACGGCACGAACCTAACCTACCTAGGTAGGAATCGGTGGTATATACGGAGTATTGCGAGAGAGATGCATGCTGGTGATGCGGACGGAGTATTAGCCGAGCATATTGTAGGTATATAGCAAGGGCGGTGACCCTACCTAGAATCATAAACGTGGTTTTGGTCCTCCTGTCAAGGTGCGAAGTCATCAAAACCAACCAACCCGCGCCTGCCAACCGAGTCTCAGACCAGCAGCTGCCATCAGAGAGAGACACGGCCGCGACGGTCACTGCGCAGGACAGAACAGAGAACAGCCCAGCCCAGCCCAGCCCAGCCCAGCGCGCACAACAATTTCATCAATTTCATCAAAACTCTCGATGAAACAAGCCCCAAGCCCGCTGTTGACTTCCTCGGAGGCGCTATCAGACTAGCCCTAGCCCATCATCACATCGACAGAAGGCCTTGAACGCCCATCCTGCCCATCCTGAACCAATTTATTTGCTGGCTTGACAAACCGCCGCCTCGCATCTCGTATTGAAATCGTCGGCTCGCATTATTTGACACCAGATTGGAAGGAAGCTTCTTACTCGACACAGGAGCTGCAGACGAGTTGCCACGCAACGTCCTTTTTTGTCTCTGATTCCCACTACCGCATCAGGCCACATTGTTACCCACACGACAAGCCACGTTGACGCACGCACGCACGCACAAGCACTGCCGAGTTGAGCAGTACGACACACGGGGGTTATTACTGCATGTCGATGCCGGATAGCCAAGAATAAGCCGGCCATATTACGACGACGCAGTTTCAGGCCGCTGGCATTTTCTACAGGAGTGCCCCATTGCTATCAATTGCATTGTATACTCCAACTTGCGCAATTGCTACTGTAACGAGAACGCGCATTCGAGGTGAGGTATTCTTCAAGTTTCACCATTTGCAACCACAAAGTCGGTATACGATCGAACAACAAGCTTCCTTATTGATAAACGATCCGAGGGTCTCGACACGCCAGCGACCCGTGTGGACACGTCTTTCGACCCACAGTGAACGAGAGACACTCGTGGCCTCGAGAAACATCTGTGCATATCGTTCCCACACAAATAAACCTTGATCAACGACACATAGCTTCTGTGAACAGATTTCTTAGTCCACGGTCCGAGCTGCATATTCACGAACTAGCAGGATATCTGTTCGAGAAGCCGTGTTGGTTTTGGCCGGGCTGCATACACCAGGACAGGTATTCCGACTCTTGTTCTGAAACATTGCCAGCAAGGAAGAAGCCTTGATGTCATCGCGGCAGCGGCAGCTGCAGCATCTCAGTGGTGGTTCAGCATTATAATCTCCTGATTAATGGAATCATTTGCAGCTTCATCACGAAACCTATCCAACATTGGTAACAATACGTCCTGTGAGCGCCCGCGCCCGCAGACAGCAGACATAATTTCAGACACAAAGAGCCTCCTTCACAGAGCAATCAGCGAAGGACTGATTGATTTATACTGTCCATTTCGAACCAGTCGCTTTACGACGTCTGTTAGTCTAGTCTCAAGCACTCGCTGCTCGACGGCCCATTTCCTCACTGCCATCGTCTCGGTTGCTGGGTGAATAACACCGGAGGTCAAGCAGATCGAGAACAGCCCGGAAGCGCAAGCGCTAGACCGGCCTGCAGCCTTGCTATTAATACCGCCCGCCTTGGCCGAAGGCGTGAACAGAGTACATAGAAACTCCTTGAACACTAGGCTATTAAGGTGCGCCCGTGCCTCTTTTGGGGGCCTCGACAGATCACATTCGCGCCACGCTTATTTATCCCCTTGCCACTCCTGCCACAAGCTCAGACCTAGCGTCCGCCAACAGCGCCAACAGCGCCAACGCAAACGCCAACGCCAACTGGGCAACTGGGGGGTCCTTGCTGCCCGTCGGGCTCCACTCCAGACCCGTCCACCGTCATACCGTCATACCGTCATACCGCGCAAGCTTTGTTTGTGAGCTCGCTGCTCGCCTCCCCCAATCCCCCAACCTCTTGCTTTCAACTCCACTACATAGTCGTCCCGGACCCAATCTCCACCACTGAGAACATTTCTATCTTCACTCTCTTATCTGAAGATATTATTTCCCCCTGCTTGCCTAGGTAGCTGACTCCCTAGACCCTGCGCGCTTGGCTTTCCTCATGGGTCAACGTTGCAGTCAGTCTCAGAAACAACACGCCCACCACGCTGACAAGTTTCGATCGCCCAAAACGTCTCGTTTAGCCTGATCCCCGCCAAGTCGGACCAAGAACCTCGTAATAAAACGAGCGCACGACCCATTCTTCGTCATGGCGTCTCAAGCACAACAGTATCAGCAACACCAGCAGCAGTTGCAGCAGTTGCAGCGGCCGCAGCAATCGCCGCTACAGTACTCGCAACTAACTGCTGACCAACAAATCAACGGCCAAGCAAAGCCGCGCAGCTACAGCATACACTCACAGAACACTCATCGAAGTAGTGGAAGCAAGCACGATTTCCACGAGACACACGAAGAGAAGGAAGCAAAGCGTCTTCACAGCAAAGCCGACCCCACCTTGGCCATATTCGAAGCTGAACCATGTATGCATTGCCTTCCTGCCTTGCTCATGTAGAGCTCTAACACTCGGCTCCGCCGTGGGAGCGATGCTGACAAGATTTTAATTTTTTTTGTTAATTTAGCCATGGTGGCGGCCATGAAGTCCAACACGGCGCACACTCCCCTGCGAGCAATGCAGCATAGGGATCCTTGGGGAAATCCTATCGGTAAGTTCCAACTACCTTGCCGACTGACGGACTGGCTCAATTCACTTCATTGTTGAGGTACTGACGTATTGCAGCGGACCCGGACAAATCCAATCCAACCAGAAGTCGTTGGGAGCGACCACTCGATACGATCCGGAGCTTTGAGGCCGCCATTGATGGTGGGTATCAGCGTAAATCACTACATCGAGCAGGTATGCTTTAGGCAACCGGGTTGGGTGAATTTCCAAAGATCCGGGTTAAAAACTAATACTCGTCTTTGCATAGATGCCGACTCGGTAGCGAACTGGAACAGACGAAGCACTTACAATTCCCTGAATCAGCCGAGGTTTCCGCAGGATAGTTATTACGCAAATCGGCCGGCATCATACAGAGGTGACAGTCAGTCAACTATGCCGACACCAGGGACTGCCAGGATCAGCTGCTATGACCCCCAGAATGCTGGGCCAAGCGGTTATGATAAAGGATATGGAAGCAGGCGCGTATCTCGGGATCGCACACAAAGAAGGACGCCGGATCCGCATTACCAGATATACGGGCGCGAACAGGGTGTATATCCCATGCCGCACAACGACAGGTCATATGAGACTGTAACGTCGGCTGCGCCTAGTGGTCACTCAGATCTCCCCGGCTATCAGACGGACCCTACATCCAGCGACAACAGCTCTATTGACAGGATATCACCAGCCAAGCGCAGGGAGCCGGTCAATGACTATGGTATCGGCTTTAGTCAATCCCAAGGATACGAAGTACCAAGCTTCACAATTGGCAATTCAGCCCAGAACCATCCGCTCCCACCGCCCCCGGCTTCCCATGCTCCTGTCCAAGTTGGCCCTCCAGCAACTGTTTCACGAAAGGGATCTGTTTTGCGACGTCATCCGATACAGAACAATACCACCAGTGACAACACCGAAAAAAGAAAGAGCTGGTTTGGTCGTCACTTTAGCAGGAACGGCTAATCATATTTTCTTGACGCCTTGTTGGATTTTGCTCCGTGATATATACCGTGTTCCATTCATATGGCTTGAGCGAAGGGTTTGAGACGGAATAATGCTTTATATCCTGTAAATTCTTTTCTTTTCTTTTCTTTTTTTTTTAACCAAAAAAAAAAAAAAAAAAAAAAAAAACTTTCAGCGCGATTTGAGAACAGCGGCCATATTTCAGCGTCGAAAGCACACCTATGTATGCATTGACGGCTTTTGTTTTCCAATTGCACTCATACTCCTGTTCGAATTTCGAAACTCGGGGTATCAAATACTATATCCTGAGGACGGCAAGCCTTTACGAGATGGACATTTCCAAACGTTGCGGTTCTAGGTTGCCAATTGGCGCGATCGCAGGCGAGTTACTGTGCTAGGCGTTCTAGCGAGGCTTGAGAATTCTTGCTTGTTTGGTGCATCTCGCGATGACTTCGGAAAGCTGCGAACATGAGGAAGACATGAGGGGAAAACACATGATTAATGAATGAGAGACGAATGAGGGAGTGGCAGTTCAATTTTATCAACAACAATAATCATTATGGCTTATAGGCTAAATTTGTACGGCATTTAGCAATGGAGCTGCTGCCAGGCTTGTCGGATACTCTCTTTGCCACTATGACAGGCGTGTAGATATCATGATGGAAAGGCACGAATATATGGACGTTGGGAGGAGTGTTCGACTGGTCATGCTGTGACACTGTGACGTCCTGGTTTCTCCTTTGCTGGTACAGAGGTTAATTTGATTGAGTATTGCAAGCACGCCAGTGTATGAAGTTGACCATGTGAGAACAAGATAATTTGCAATCTCGCGATAAAAAAAAAAAAAAAAAAAAAAAGAAATCCCTATTGATCCTTCTTGGAGTCGGGCTTTTTTGAACCATGTTGGCGCTCTGACTCGTCCTCCTTCATAGCAACTATGACATAAGATATGAGAACCACGTTTGCCAAGAAGGCCGCGAGTCCTCCGGCAAGGGATGAGTTTCCTACAAAACACAGTGAGTAAAATAAGTTGGGCCAAAACGACGCGTGGGTCAATATGATTGATGTGCTCAGGTAGGCAGGTACCTTTGAAAATGGTGTGCACGGTCAGGAAGTACGATCCAATTGGGACAACAATCATAGCCGAAGTGAAGCCCAAGAGCTTGAAAATGACATGTCTTGTTGCGAAAGGAACATGCGAGTTAGCAAACGGGACCTAGATGTTGTCGTTTGAGGGTGTGGTGGGAGCGTTAAACGTACTTGGGGACGGCAGGGGCAATGCTGGATTTCTCCTCTGGTTGGTCGTCTTTTTCGAGGATGGTCTTTTCGGAGCTGACGATGCGACGCGTTGCCATTATAAGATTTGAGGGTTTTTTTTTTTTTCCCTTTTTCCTTTTTGGGATTGAGCTTTGGTGGCTGGAGGAGATTTTTGATGGGTGCTTGCTTGCTGGGGAGAGGTTGGAAGTGCAGTTTATGAGATGAGGTCAGGCTATCCTAGGATAACCTAAGGTGGTCTTGGTCTTGTTGGCCAGTGAGCATGCACTATGGGCTGGCGGCTATGGATTAATACGGAAAGAGCATCGGCGTGCGGCCTAATGGCTCTGGCGCTTGCCGACAGGCCCAGCGTTGGCCTCTGCAGAGCATGCGCAGACGCAGACGAATGTCAATCGCACCTTGGCCATACTACAACTGCTTTTTGTATTCTGTGCAGCCAGGTTCTTTGCACATAGCAAAGGCGGCAAAGGCAGCAAAGGCAGCACTCGGTTCTGATAACCGATTTTAAGTGCCCACGCACGTGACTTCGCGAACCGCGTCAGAGGGCCGGCGACCGTGGTTGTGTGGTAAGCGCGCCGCGCGGCGTCACGAAAATCGGAACCCACTTTATTGTTGCGGTGCCTCCAATCTTCCCGAAACCATTCCTCCCCCCCCCTCTCTCCAACGAGCTGCAATCGGAAATTAAGTGGGCGTTGGTCTCTTTTTCTTTCTCTTTTTTTTTTTTTTTTTTTTTTTTAGAGTTCAATGTCGGTCATTTCCCAGGTTGTCTCGTGGAATCAATGGACTGCTTCCATTACTAGCTTCGTCCCATTTTATCATTGTATCTTCCCTTAGCGGATTTTTTTTTTTTTTCCCTTGTTACTTCGCTCGTGCCATATACCATTTGTTTCACCATGGCACGAGGGTCTTCGCCATTGCCCATACGAAAGTCTCACACCGGGCCTCAAACCCCTTCGACTTTTCGAAAAAGAATGCCTCTGGACGACGCGGATGAGTTGGCTGGAGATACTATTCCATGTTCTCCGTCTGCTTTTCTCAGGGACCGATCTGCGGAGCCGACCTTGACGCAACCGACTCAGATTCTAAGCAAACCAGGGCTCCTGAATCGATCCTCGTCTCCGGCGAGCATCATTGAAGTTCCCGCCTCTTCACCGTTTCAGCCGCCGAAGGAACCTTCGAGATTTGGCTCTCTGCTCGCGCCTAGAGGAACCCTCTTCCGACCGCCAGGGCCACGCCCTGCCGCTACCACCTCCAAACGACCTGCTGTTGAACCGATTTGCTTAATCAGTGACGATGAAGAGGATCTGACGCCGCCTCGTGGCGATATCCGTCCGACGACGTTCAAGGCAAAGATTGCTGAGTTCGCCTATAACCCTGCTGCTGAGGAGAGAGTAATCAAGGTCAAATTGCGTCAGGTGTATGATGTCTTTGGGGATAAATATCCCTCTGATAGGGTCAGAGAAGCTCTCAAGCAATGTAACAATGACCTTAACGACGCTATTACGTGGTTGGAAACTAGGCCTGCTGAGAAGGAAAAGAGCCATACTCAAGGATCTGACAAGCCAAGTGGTCGCCGGTTGATATCTAAAGCATCTATGCAACGGCAGCCAGGAAAGAAGACGACATTCTCTTGGGACTCGTCGCCGTCGTTATCGTCAAGTCCTCCCAAGAAGCCCTCACCGCAGAAAACACAAAAGCGACGATTGGTCCAAGGTCTAAGGCGGAGAGTCAATTCGTCGCCGGTGAAACCTCCAGTGGTACCGCCATCGAGCCATGAGCCTGTGATTATAGACCTGGTTGACAATGACCAAGAGGACGCTTACGAAGCAGAGCCATCTCCTGCTCCGTCGGTAGAAGACGATGATAGAGTTCTGAGCTGTCTCAACACAAGTACATTGAAAGAGCTTGCGGCCATGACAGGAATGGATGAGGCGCTATTGGAACCGCTCATCGATGAGAGACCATTCGATAGCCTCTCGCAAGCGAGGAGTGTGAGCGCGACGAAGAAGCCAGGCGCTCGTAAGTCTCCCCGTGTCAGCATTGGGGATTCAGCAGTGGACGCCATAGAGATCTTCCTCAACGCAGTGCAAGCTATCGACGAGGTGGTGGCAAATTGCGACGCCAAGGGACAGGTCGTGAAGAGCGTGATAGATGATTGGGATATTGACATGTTTGGCCACTACAAGCGAAGCAATCGTACCTCTCCTGACGCGGAGGGCGAGATGCCACCTACGCCGACGAGCTTAAGCTCAAAGTCCACTCGATCACTGGTTCCTCAACAGCCTCAAATGATGGATGGGCATTGTCAGATGAAGCCATTCCAGCTCTTCGGCTTGAATTGGATGACATTGCTTTATAACTATGAGATCGGCTGTATCTTGGCTGATGAGATGGGTCTGGGAAAGACATGCCAGGTGATCTCGTTCATGTGCCACTTGGTCGAACAGCATGAACGGGAGCCAAAGGAGCGCCGACCGTGGCCGAACTTGATCGTAGTGCCTCCGAGCACGTACAACAACTGGCTGCAGGAATTCGAGAGATTTGCCCCGGATCTGTCGGTGGTTGGCTATCGAGGATCGCAGTCAGAGCGAGCCACGATTGCGTACATGATTGAGCAAGACCCGGAGGCCCATCATGTTGTGCTGGCGACGTATTCGCAGATGACAACCGGAGCGGACATTGATGCGATGAAATCATTTGATCTGAATGCGGCTGTATTCGACGAAGGTCATAAAATGAAGAATCCCGAGACGAAAATCTACAAGGACTTGCGGCGGATTCCTGCATCTTGGAAGATGCTACTTACTGGTATGGCAGTTTTCTATTCTTCCATTTCTTCTTCAAGCTCGTTGAGCATGACGCATGTGGAAAGACAATGTTTGCTAACGAACCGAGATGTCAGGCACTCCTGTACAAAACAACCTTTTAGAAATGACGTCTTTGCTTAATTTTATTAATCCCAAGATGTTTGACGGATACATGGACGACATTCAGTATATTTTCAGTCACAAAGTCACTATTCGCGATGTGTCGAACGGGGCATTTTTATACGCCGAACGCGTCAGACGGGCTCGCACCATATTGGAGCCATTCATCCTGCAACGGCGCAAGGAGCAGGTGCTGTTGGACATGCCTGCGAAGGTGTGTACGGTGGTCCGCTGCGACATGACGGACGCGCAGAGGGATGCCTACGCCGAATATGAGGAGCTCTTCAAGCTGGAGCCATGTTTGAGAGCCACAAAGGCTAAAGGTCGAAAAAACGATCAGAACAACGTATGGATGCAGCTTCGGAAGGCGGCCCTCCATCCCTTGCTGTTTCGACGGCATTTCACCGACAAGAAAGTGGAGGAGATGGGCAGAATTCTCATGGATAGAATACCGCAGTCAGAGCTGCATCAAGCTGACATGAAGCATCTGGTCCAAGAGCTCAAGAATTCGTCGGATTTCGAGCTCCATCTGTGGTGCCGAGACTACCCGCGGCTGCTGAAGCAATTCGACATAGCATCTGCAGCAGAGCTGGATAGCGGCAAAGTCAAGAAGCTGCTGGAGCTCATCGAACAATACCAGAGGAACGGGGACCGGGCGCTCGTTTTCAGCAAGTTCTCACGCCTCATCGAGCTCCTTCAGGAAGTGCTCTCGCTGCAGAAGATTGACCACAGGGTGTTGATGGGGAACACGAATGTCTCGGAGCGGCAAAGTCTGATAGACGAATTCAACGACAATGCCGACATCCCCGTCTTCCTGTTGACGACGGGCGCAGGCGGCACGGGCATCAACCTCACGGCAGCCAACAAGGTCATCATCTTTGACCAGTCGGACAATCCGCAGGACGACATCCAGGCAGAGAACCGCGCTCACCGTCTTGGGCAGAAACGGGACGTCGAGGTAGTGCGGCTCATTGCTTCGCACACGATAGAAGAGCTCATCTACAAGGCGTGCCAGAAGAAGATTGAGCTGGCGAATCAGGTCACGGGTGCACAGGAGGAGAAGGCAGGAGAGGCGGAGCAAAACATGGAACAAGAGGTGCGGAGGATGATGCTGGGAGGGGAGATGACGCCGCCCTAGGAAGGGAGTGTTTTATGATGTGGCATAGGGGGAGAAAAAAGAAAAAAACCGGCCGGTTGGGGGGTTTTTATTTTTATTTTTTTATTTTAATTTTTATTTTTGCCTTGAGCGTTATGAATCATGGGACTTGGTATTGGATGGGTAGGCAGGGTGCTCGAAGCCGCGCGAAGCGTAGTGTATGCACGTTTATGGCAGGGAAATGCAGGCTACCAATGATGTGCTGAAAAATGGCTGGTCCCGTTGACGTTGCATTAGACAAAGGGCGCCATTCAAGACGGGCGACGGAGCAGGGAACGGCTGGTGCGGTCCAGTGGAAGCGCAAGTTAAAGGATATAATGGGTATGTGGATAGAAAGGAAGGGATATCTAGTGCTAAACTAAGGCGCGCTGCCGTCCGAGGCTTTTCAGAGGCTCGACGGGGCTTGTACATGAAGAGATGATATGCGTTGCTGCGTTAGGTCAAGAGTTTGCGAGGGTCGCGCCAAGGCCGATGATGATGCAAAGTCGTGCGTCAAGTACGTCGAATGCGCACCGTCACCGTCACCGTCACCTCCAGCTGGGGCGCAGGCGAGCCGGGCGGCGACGGCTCGACCGCGTCTTGAGGCCGACGTCGCCCTTGAGCATCAGGCTCCTCCACCGGCGGCAGACGCCGTGTCTGTCGCGGCCGAGGTTGCGCGCGCAGTCCTGCCATTCCGACTTGGACAGCCTCATCTTGTCGAGCACCAGCTCGACGAGGATGCGGTCGTCCTCGGGGCACCACTCGCCGCCGGCGTCTGCGTCGCCGTGCACGTCGTGGAAGTCGGACCGTGCCAGGCCAAGGGGCAGTCTCTCGGGCGCGATGCGCGCTCGTCTGGGCGTCGAGGGCAGAGGGTCCTGCCGTGCGTCCGACCGTGGCTGTGGCTCGGCCTCGTCGTCGTCGTCGTCGTCGTCGTCGTCGTCGTCCGACGAGAGACGCGGCTCAGGCTCGTCTGCCCCGTCGCGGCGGCGCCTGTTGATGCTCCCCCGACAGGCGCGCAACTTGACGGGCAGCGACGCATGGGCCAGCGGCGGCGTGGGCAGCTGCGCCGAGGCAGCGTGCGGCGGCGAGATGAGCGACTGGAGCGATCGGCAGGTTGCCATGATGTTGCTGGGAGGCGTGGCGGGCGGGCTGGACGGCGGAGAGCAGAAGTAGCTGGTGCGTTGCTGCTGTTGTTGCGACGGGCGGCAGGGCGGCGTCGTCGTCGTCGTCGTCGCGTCGCAGGACAGAGCCGAAGGGAGAAGCATTGTGGGAAAAGCGGCGGAGACGATGCGAGTGCGTGTTTTTTTTGTTGCTGCAGATGAAAGGGCGCTTTTATGGACGAGAACGCTTGAGCTGGCTCGGGTCGCATGCGCTGGCGATGCGATGCGATGCGATGCGCGGATGGTGAATCGCATGCGATGACTGTGAATGCGGTTGGGCGGGAAAGCAGCGCGGCGAAGAATGGGACGTTGGAGAAATGTAATTTTGGGGTTTTTTTTTTAAGTTGTTGGGATGGATGATGGATGGCGGCGGCGGCGGCGAAAGAAGTCCTGGCGTTTTAGAGGGCGCATGGGCCTATATGGAAGCGGGAGGGCCCCCCCCCCCCCCCCCCCCCCCC
>KQ061772.1:63447-84382 GCA_001008035.1 Atkinsonella texensis
GGGTGATAGCACCATCTTTGATGGTGAGCGCAAATCGCGGGGCAGAAAAGTGGGGCGTGGCACAGTTAGTGGTCCAAGTGGTCCAGGGCGCATTTCCTCGCCCCCCGAAACACGTCGCAGACACCGCAATGCAATGTCAGCCAAAGCAAAGCAGAGCAAAGCAAAGGGACGCAAATTCGTTCGCTGCCGCCGCCGCCATGAGCTGAACCAGGTAGTCCGTCGTTAGCCCTTGTTTCGACACCATGTGGCTTCACTGCGGCTGAAATGCAGCAGTTGGTCTGGCAGGGAAGGAAGGACCCTGGACCGGGCTGCCCCTACTCCGTGCAATTCCCCTCGTACAGCCGCACTTGAAGCCCACCATTAGCGCCGCCCCTTCTAATCCTAATTTATGACATCCTAGCAACGGCACATGCCGGGGAAAATCGACGCTTAACACGATACGCGAAATTGCCAAGTAATCTCGCGGGCAGCTATGCCACATATGTTAGTGATATGGGTATGGTAAATTAGGGGACTTTTTAATCTTGATTGTTTTCTCGCGATTTGCTCAAGATGCGATTGACGTCAACCAACTTGCAAATTAGATTTCCAACGTAACTCAAAGGATATTGCTTCATGCATCCCCTTGACTGCTCCAAGCTCACGGGGTCGACCCAGCGTCTCATCGATACCTCGGTCTTGCCTCAAATCAGGGCAAGAGCTGTGGTTTTTTTTTTTGGAGTACCTCTACGTAACACCCGAAAATTGCTAGGTTAGGTTTGCACGTAGCTAGCCTATAACGGAAGAGAATGCATCGTAATGCAGTCGTTTCTTTTATTTCGCTGCCTACTCTTCGTGACCCGGAAAGGCCGAGGCAAAACTCTATCAGAAGGCCGTGCCGAAGGCATAGAGATCGACGACAAGTTGACAAGAGGCACACGAGGCCTGTGCTATCATGACTTCGCCGGCACATCCGAGCAGACACGAAGCGAACACGAGCTTTCTTCTTCTTCTTCTTTTCTCCCCCGCTCTGCCCGGTCATTGGGCCGTGGACCAGCGCATCGTTAAAAGTTCCAGACCGAAGGTAGGAACGACCCGAAAACACCGACGGGTTAGGTACCTAGGTACCTAGGTAGTGTTCTGGAAGAGGCACGCTAACGAGGCTGGTCTGCAAACTCGCCCAACGTGCCACAACTGTTGGCCATTCCATGTTCAATTCCACTGCCTGACTCCTATGAGCGGGTCCTTCATCCAATATTATGCAGTCGCGAGGCTCTAGTCCGGCCCAGCTGGACGCCAGCTCGTAACGTGGGGATGCTAGACGGACCTGCTGCAAATTGTAGGTTCATAGAATGTACATTGATTTATGTGGCGCATTGTATGTGCGCTTGTGTTCTCCGCATTTTGCGTACATCATCGTCGCTTATTGCCTTTTGCATTTATCGCGGATTCTAACCTGTTGTCGAAGAAATCCGGATATAGACCATTTGATCAAGAGTGATGGAGCCTATTGGAGGTCTCTATATTGACAAGTGTGTTCTTTGCTAACCCCTTAGCATCCTTAAATGCTATTACGAGTATTATAATGATTTAGGCTGTCCTTTCATTACAACAAGTTGGAAAGTGTCTCCAGGATCCGGGTTGGCATGGCGATGGTAGGTGGGTTAGGTCAGGCCAGACGTGACTTACTCCAGAAGGTGGTTGTTGAAGTTGAGAGTAAATCCTGGAAAGAGGAAGAAGCGAAGGAGAGCGCTGGTCTTCTCAAAGACTTGAGCGGAGGACAAGATATGGCGTATATCGAGCGAAACGTGAGCGCGAACAAGTCCATGTCGGGAAAATGAAAGGAGGAAGAAGCTGGACCAGGCGTGAGCACGAATGCTTCGGAAGCTAACCAAACCCTAGCAACTTATGGCAATAGAGTGTATTAGTACCGAGAGTCATTTGCCGCCGGACGGCACGACGGTTTCCCGAAGGCCATCGACCAACTCTGCTGGGCTTAGGAAGGCTCAACTAGAGGTGATGTGCATCTCCCGGTAGGGGGCGCTTGCAACTCGGCTCCATACCTACCTAGATAACCACCCGGCCGACGGCCCATGTGCCAGGGACCATCGGGTGAGATGTAGACTCTGCGCCAAGCCGCCGGGTTATATGGCCACAGCGCCCTGTAATGAACGGGTTGTTTATGCGAACTGGTGGTCTGGTCTGGTCTGGCCGTGGTTGAGTTGGCTGCTTCGGAATCCGTCCGCTATTGTTTCACGTCGCTCCCGGTGTTGGCTCGAATCAGAACAGGCCAATGAAGATTCTTAACGTGCACTCGGGCGTAGAATATCATTGGTCAAGAGAAAACCCTACCTTCATTTACCAGCATAAATTCTCTCTTCATCCAAGCGAAGCAGTTTGACCAGGTTGCCCACAACTCGACCTACACATTCCTTGCCCGAAAGGTGAATGAAATGTCAGGTATAGCCGCCACGCAAATTGCCTGCTTGTCGTTCATCTGCCATCTGAGCCCATTCTAGAGCATGTAATCTTGTTGACTGTGGAATGCAGGCGGTACTGGATTTTCGCCGGGAGTCGGGTAATTGAGTCGGAGACTTTGGCCTTCCAGAAGCGGTGACTCCGCCGTTGCTGCGCGTTTAATTGCTCCCTTACCACAGACAAGAGCAAGTAATACATGGATTGCAATCACAAGACACATATAGAGTACTGCCATGTTGTTTTTGCATGCATCCGTTTCCACGAGGCGTCAGGCATGCCATGAGCGCGCCGGACGTCAGGTCGAGCGTGAGCAACGATTGCCCTGGCGCAGTTCAAGATCGGAATCCGCTGTGCCACGTGTTTGTCCCACCAAGATTCTGCATGTTCAAGCTTTTGTCGAGAAACAGGGTTCAGCCCGGACGCGCGGACTTTGGCTGAGTGGCATTTATTTATTTCTATTAGAGTTTGTGCATCATGCGGCGACAGCAACTGCCCTGCAACCGGGGATGCAAGCAAGGCAACGTGAGTTGCTGGCTTTGTGAGGGGGATCCCAAAAGTTTAGCCATCGGGTTGCTGAGTTGCACGGTAGCTATGAGGACAACAGGGCTATTTTTGGACGTGCTAGCAGTTAGTTGGCTGGGCAACGGACTACACAACGGCTCCGTGTTATATCCTTTAAGGACTGGACGGTGGAGAGGGCCGAACCCAGTCAATTGGCTGGAAGTGCGTGACGCCATGGCCCCCACTGTTACGGCGTAGGGAGGGGCAAAGGGCATTATTAATTATTAATTCATCTCCTTGGTGCCGAAGTGGCTCCACTCGTGATGGGCAGGGATGTTAGCATAGCTCGCCTGAGGTATATCAAGCTAAGATTATGGCAGTCTAGCGGTACTGGATTATCTCGGGTACCAAGTAAGTAGCATGAGAATCTCTGCAACACCCTGTCATCCAGCATTACAAGAGTCGCCACCGCAATCAATGTTCAACAGGCAACAAGGGCGCTGCGGAGTCAGGATGCCCGTTCGTAGCCACTTTCGGCACCAGGGAGATTGTTGCCTTTTTGACTTTCGGCGCGCACTCTGAGGGGCTTGACAGATGCGGCTCCGTCGTCAACTGGTGCTGGCTGGGTTGCTGTGGCGGCGACAGCGGCTTGAACTCGTATTTCTGTGAAGCCATCCGCTGTGGGGGTGCCGTCACCTGCCCGCCCGTCCGTCCAACAAGGAGCCTTTTAGCAGCGAATGTGCTTTATCTGCGCGGCCATGGTTCAGCGATGCACCAATCGTTGTCTGATGTTCGCCTAATAATATAATATAATATCCGGTGCCTGCCTCGTCCTCGTCCTCGTCCCAGCCCCACTCTCCACCACCTATTCCCCACCTATTCCCCACCCAGCCCCTTTGCCCGTTCACCACCCAACCACCGTCCACCGCCCTCTTGCCTGGTCACTGGTCGGGTTTTGCCTGGTGAATTCGCATCAGAATCTGCCCTCTCCCTCTCCACCATCACGGACGTCCCATGCCCCGGTCATCGCTCGTTTCTTGTCCACACTTATATTTCTTGGCATCATCATCATCATCATCATCATCATCTACTTCGGGAATCAGAGATACAACCGGGGGTTTGGGGTGTCAAACAAGCCGATCTCGCCCAACAAATATCCAGATACCCCATTAACAGCGGTCTTGCAACTTTAAGTCATTGTCTATTGTCTTCCCCATATATTTGCTCACTCGCTTCCATCATAAATCTATCTGCCCATTCGAAACATCCATTTCATGCAACACAGGGCTCGCCGCTACGGCAAGTTTGCGCTTCCGTGACACCTCCTAGGCGACCGATTCCAGATTTCTCCGTTGCGTGGTGTCACTCCGGCATCTGCTTCACGCCTGGCCTTTCCGGTGGAAACACAAACTCTCCTCGTCCATCATCAATCCTTGCCATCTTTGAATCGTCTCGAGGCGAGCATTTGCGGTATAGGAGCATTTGAGCTCGACCGCCAGGTCAGCTGCGTAAGTATATCTAAAAAACAAAAACATCCGTCACGTGTTGAATGCCTTTTCCCAGACGAGATCGCAACAATACACTGTTCCGCCAGAGCAGATGGATGGAAGAAAAATGAAGAGAAAAAAAAAAAAAAAAAAAAAAAAAAAAAGAATGCCACTCACTGACTATCAATCGCCAGGAATCATGTCTCTACCAAGCCGACCGGGCAGCAGTAGCCCGGTCTCCAAGCAGCGCAATACGTTTCGTAATTCACCTTCGAGACGCGCGCGGCCGACTGATGTTGAAACTGGCCTCCAACCTGTCCCCAGAGCAAATCATGAACGTGGGTTATCTGCCTCCTCCTTCACCGAGACTATTTCGACCCCGACTGCCCCTACAGAGACGCATCTTCTGGCATCCACGCATCCTACCATGAGCCCCCCCCCTCACAGTCCCAACCAGGCATTTTCACGGAAAAGAAGCCTTATCCGACCAGAGCGAAACAGAATCGGAAAGGATCACAGAAACTACCACTACCTTAAACATGCAGCCAACATGGACACCATGCCGTCCTCCACGGGCAACGATCCCATCGTAGAAGGTTTTGACGAATCCCCTGAGCGATCTAGTGGTTCCCACGGCAACGATAGTTTCTCTGAGAGCCCTCGCACTCGCGAACCCCGGAGCCGACAAAGCAATAGTGAGCAGGAAAAAACGCCAACCCGTGTCAGGTCCAAGCCTCATCGCACCAAGTCGGGCAAAATCACCAAATCGGGAGGTGCCAAAAGAAACAAGCCTCGCAAGAAGGCTCCCATTCCTGAGCAAATCCGACCACCGAGTGCTTGGAACGTCTATTGTGCTATTGTGACATTCTGGTGCCCGGACTTCATGTTGAAGTGCTGTGGCAAACCCACAAAAGCTCAGCGTCGAGCATGGCGAGAGAAGATGGGTCTTATCAGCATCATCCTCTCTATCATGGCCCTTGTCGGTTTTCTTACATTTGGGTTTACAGCTACAGTGTGCAGTTCTCCGCCTGAGAGATTGCAAGCGAGTAAGGTGGGTGGCAACTACATGATCTTTCACGGTGTCGCGTACGATTTGTCAAACTCGCATCATCCTCCCGCTCAGGGTATTCCTCTTCTACCGAACGGTCTCGGTGTCAACGTATTGTACGACCTGCCTGAGAAGCATACTGGTCAGGACGGTAGTTTTCTTTTCCAAAACGTCAATGGCCATTGCAAAGGTCTCATTACCAAGGCAGCCAACTCGGATGTCCCCTCCAACAGCGATGACGAGCTGGCTTGGTATTTCCCCTGCAAGACGTTCAACCAGGACGGATCCAGTCGACCCAACTTTACCGATCCCTACTACCTCGGTTACGCCTGCCATACGACCTCCAAGGCCCGTGATGCTTTTTACCTCGGCCTCCATGGCACTGCTGATGTCTACTTTACCTGGGACGATATTCGCAATACTTCCCGTAACCTCGTTGTCTACTCTGGCAGCGTTCTTGATCTGAATCTGCTCTACTGGATCAACGAGGCTGAGATCAACGTCCCGGAACGATTCAAAGTTTTTCGAGACCAAAGCAGCGCGGTTAACAGGGCCATCCGTGGCCGCGACGTGACTCGCATGTTCCAAGCTCCAGGCGACAAGCAGGCTGCTCAATGTCTGGAGGAAATCACGCGTGTAGGCTTTGTTGATACTGAGACGGTCGGCTGCATAGCCTCCAAAGTTGTGTTGTACTGTGCTCTGGTCCTCATTCTGTCTGTTGTGGGCAGTCGCTTCGTTCTGGCCCTGATCTTCCAGTGGTTCATCAGCCGCAAATACGCCGCAGCCAAGACCTCGCAGACTTCAGATCGTCGAAAGCGCGCCAAGCAGATCGAGGACTGGTCCGAGGATATTTATCGTGCTCCTCCCCGACTTCCCGGGGACGTTGTTAGTACTGCTATGGGATCTTCTGACCGCATGAGCAAGCGAGCCTCTTCCTTTTTGCCCACCACTTCTCGATTCTCAGCCATCTACGACAACCGCTCTGTTGGACCGCGCCGCGGCGTTCCTACCACCATGTCTAGCCAAGCTCCCGGAAGTACCTTGTTGAGCTCCAATGTTATGTACAGACAGGGCAACGATAGCCGTGCCAGCTTCTTGCGATCTGACCCTTACAACAGCACTGCCAGCCCCTCGGACGGTCCCGGCCCTGCTGGCTTCATTCACGACGCCGTGGTACCGCAGCCTCCGTCAGATTGGATGCCTTTCGGGTTTCCCTTGGCTCACACCATGTGCCTGGTCACGGCGTACTCTGAAGGCGAAGAAGGCATTCGAACCACGCTCGACTCCATCGCGACCACAGATTACCCCAACAGCCACAAGGCTATCGTTGTTATTTGCGATGGTATCATCAAAGGCAAAGGTGAAGCGGTTTCCACTCCCGATGTCTGCTTGAGCATGATGAAGGACCACTCAACTGCTCCTGAGCTGGTGGAGCCATTCTCCTACGTGGCTGTTGCCAGTGGCTCCAAGCGTCACAACATGGCCAAGGTCTTCTGTGGATTTTACGACTATGGCTCCAAGAGTCGCATTCCCACCGAACGACAGCAACGTGTGCCCATGATGCTCATTGTCAAGTGCGGCACCCCGGATGAGGCCGAGAAAGCCAAACCTGGTAACCGCGGCAAGCGCGACAGTCAGATTATTCTCATGTCCTTCTTGCAGAAGGTCATGTTCGACGAGCGAATGACTGAACTCGAATACGAAATGTTCAATGGTCTTTGGAAGGTTACCGGCATCTCACCCGATTACTATGAGATTGTGCTCATGGTTGATGCCGACACCAAGGTGTTCCCGGATAGTTTGACGCACATGGTGTCTGCCATGGTTAAGGACCCCGAGATCATGGGACTCTGTGGTGAGACCAAGATCGCCAACAAGCGAGATAGCTGGGTGACGGCGATCCAAGTCTTTGAGTACTTCATCTCTCATCATCTTGCCAAGTCGTTCGAGTCGGTGTTCGGTGGTGTCACCTGTCTGCCTGGTTGCTTCTGCATGTACCGTATTAAGGCTCCCAAGGGAGGCCAAAACTACTGGGTACCCATTCTGGCCAATCCTGACGTCGTGGAGCACTACTCTGAGAATGTAGTCGAGACTTTGCACGAGAAGAACTTGTATCTGCTTGGTGAAGATCGCTATCTGACGACTCTCATGTTGCGCACATTCCCCAAGCGAAAGCAAGTCTTTGTTCCACAAGCTGTGTGCAAGACGACTGTGCCCGACAAATTCATGGTTCTGCTCTCACAACGTCGTCGCTGGATCAACTCGACCATCCACAACCTCATGGAGCTTGTTCTTGTCCGAGACTTGTGTGGTACTTTCTGTTTCAGCATGCAGTTTGTCGTCTTTGTCGAACTAGTCGGCACGCTTGTTCTACCAGCAGCTATTGTCTTTACTTTTTACGTCGGTAAGTAAAACGCTCTTTTTTCTGTTGTTGGTAAAGGAGAAGAAAAAAAGACGGCCCACTAATGACATACTTGGTAGTCATCACATCCATTATCCATTCACCGCCGCAGATCATTCCGCTCGTTTTGCTCGCTCTCATTCTTGGTCTCCCTGGTCTTTTGATCTTGATCACAGCTCACTCATGGTCGTACGTGCTGTGGATGCTCATCTATCTGTTTTCTCTACCCATTTGGAACTTTGTCCTCCCGACGTACGCCTTCTGGAAGTTTGACGACTTCTCATGGGGTGATACGCGTAAGACGGCAGGAGACAAGGTGAAGAAGGCTGGTATTGAATACCAGGGAGAATTCGACAGCAGCAAAATCACCATGAAGCGTTGGGCTGAGTTTGAGCGCGAGAAGCGCGCCAGGTCAGCCTTTTTTGGATCAAGAGAGAGCGTTGTCGGCGGTCCTGGCAGTTGGGCATCGCCTCCTGGACATTCCCAGAATGACGGATGCTTTTCTGATGCATGAAGCGGTATTAGCACATTCGTCCTCCAGGCACAACCAAGGCCAAGTATGACGGTAAAACACACACGCACACACACACACACACACACACAATTTCCTCATCACCGGCATACGATTTGGGTTCAATGCTTTGTTACCCTCATCATTCCTTGGGACTTGGGAAAACAAAACAGAATGAAGATTCATTCAACTTCTTCCTCTGCACCTCCTTTTTTTTCTCTCGGTATCGAGCCCATGTCTACTCAAAAGCAAGGCCGCATCCGAGTCCGCACATAGTTTAGCACTCTTCCATTTTCTCTAGCGATCCTCCATTTGCCAAAGCAAACTCATGTCCGCCACGTTGGTTCAGGCAATGAGGGACGGCTTGGGGTGGAAATGATTCATCTGCATGGCATGGGTATGCATGGCGCCAGACGGGTTTTCTCTTGCACTTGACCTGGTTGATTTCAGTAGTTTTTAATGTATTTAATGGGTGGGCTGGGAGCGCTGCAGGAAGCCAGGCAGGTAGTTTGTAGGGACTGGAGCGAGCACTAGCTGATTAATAACCATGCTTGCGATGACGAACACGACGCGTCTGATTCTCCAGCCTGTTTGTGAAGTTGGCAGGAAGTACATACATACATACATACACGACCGTGACGTGACGGTCGGCTGTTCTTCCCCACATCCTGACGTCAACCCACGACACGACGTGTTGTACTGTTCGAAAGAAGGCCGATGCAGATGTGCCATTTCTCTTCTTCATTGGCCCCCTCGAACGGATCTACTTTGAAATGCCCCAGTGATCCTCATACGCTGGCCTGGGCTGGGACCGTACTCAAGCGGCAATGAGCGTGGGGACGTCCGCAGCACTACGTCCGTCACGGCACTTCAACAAGCCCAAGCATCGGACGATGCCAAGCAAGGCCCATTGAGAAGGGATAGGAATCAAGCAGAACAGCGTCGCGGACGATTCCCATGCCATGGGTTCTTCTGAGGCGCATCAGCCGTCATTACACCACCCGGGCAGCCAGTTTATTTAGAACATCATGGTGTATCTGAAAAAGGAAGAGAAGCAGAAAAACGAAAAGAAAAATTATGCACACGCACAAAGCACAGGGTCATTATTGATCGTCTCATGTCCCGCGTACGCCATGACAAAAGTGATCCGTCAACGCCGGCCGAGCTCGCTGCAGCTCAAAGGATGGAAAAATGAAGGGAATGACAAAAACGACACAACAAAGGTATAAACAACAGCAAAATATGCCAAGAATCGGCTTTCCACCGCCAAAAAAAAACCCCCAAAAACGAACAAGGGTCTTTAGCAAGCACAAACTTGCATCTCTGACCTCTGTGCCTTTAGCGCCCCCCCGTATGGCACGTGTACATCTCTCCTGAAGTCCTGTTCTCTTTTTCCAAAGTGGCTTGTACACCAAGGTGACATCACTTGTTGGAGCTATCGACCTCTTCTCCCAGCTCCCAGGGCTTTCGAGGATCGACCAGCGCCGACAGACGCTGGTCGCCCCAGCGAGCACCAATCGTCACCCACACATGTTTCTGCAGGTTCGGCGTGTTGACCAGCTCTCGATAGCCAGTCCATCGGAGACGAGTCTCTCGGCTCATTGAGCTGTTTCCCAAGCCGCCATTGCTGACCCATTCCCTGACAACGTTTTTTATGAATTCAATTTTACGGCGGAAGTCGTTGGCAGCGGGTATGCCTTGGAGCTCCGAGTCAATTTCTGGCCGTTTCCGCGCACTCGCTGACCGTGTGGAAGTCTTGGATTGGAAATTGAGCAACGTCTGCAGGGGATAAGACAGAGTTGCACGGTCGTCAAGCGCTGTCGCACCAATGGTGCCTGTTGACGCCAGTCTCTCGGCGGCATCTTGAGGCAGGTGCCAGAAATGGCACCATGTGCCGGTGCCATCAAGAACAACCTTGGTATGGTCAGGGAAGTTGAACTAAATTGGAAAGAGAGACATATTGGTTAGCACAGGCAATCTCATGTAATTTCGCATGCTTCCGCAGTAGCTTTACCTGGAGATGTCCGTCGCAGAACACCCAACATCCCACGTCTCCGAAACGTTGGTAGAAGGTAACCAACTCTGCCATAGTACCCTTCTGCCCCGGCGACATGACGCTTTCCCCATGAAGATCGTCGACCGGCTGGTTCTCATCTCTGCCATAGGCGATCATGTAGTTGGCAAACTTCTTCCATAGAATGATTCTTTCCCTCTTTCGATGCTGATAAATGTCTTTGCCTGGATTCATCTTCCCTGCTGTACCGTCCTCGTTGACAGCTACCCGGAAATGCTCAGGGGAAACGTTGACCTCCGACAGCCCGTTTTCACCATTGTTCTCGAAGAATTTGATAGACCCCGTCATGGGGATAGGCTGGTTTCTGTCAGAATAGGACTCATCTTGCCGACGAAGGATGTGTCTTTCGGCGCCGCGAATAAAGACCCCGGCTGGTGGAAGTATCGCGCTCTTGCTACCTTCTGTCGTGGGAATATCTCGCAAGACACATCCGACGCTTCCATCGTTTAATATGTACCCAAGACCAAACTTGTTGGTGTAGTCGACCCATTTGACAACCACATGGGGATGAGGCGGGGATACACTTTTCGATGAGACGATGGCCATGGTCCGAGAATTTAAGGCTCTCTCGAGCTCAGCTTGTAATCTTCTGAGGCGATTAAGAATGATATCAGGCTTTGAATTGGCAACAGTTTGAGATTTTTCCAAAGGTGAAAAGAGGGTTGCAGGCCGGATGGACGATGAGCTAGCCTTCTTCGGCGGTTGCAATGGGGCAGAGGCCATTGTAGCTGCGCGCTCAGCAACCTGTAAGCTAGGAGCAGAGCGAGCTGTTGGAAGCCCCGTGCGAGCAGACATTCGTACGCTGTTGCTGACTGTCTCCGATGGGGGTTTAGAGAATGATTCACTGCGAACAAGCTCCCGTCCAGACAACGTTCGTACGCTTTGGCTCGCAGTTAGGGCCGGATCGGCGGGAAGTTTAGTTTTCATGGAAGCCGCAGGAACCGCGGATGGTCTGTTCTGGGCGCGTTGTTGAGCCGCAAAGCTCTGGGGAGGTTGTCTCAGTAGGCCTACTGGAGTCTTGTGTGTGCTTGCTTGTGAGTCCTCGTTTGGCGTAGGAACAGGAGCCGAAGATGAAGAAGATGAAGAGATGGAGGCGGAGGCGGAGGCGGACGATGACGATGTCGATGTCAATGACCATCCCGGTCCTAATGAGTGGGAAAACTTGCTCCGTTGAGGCATATTCTCCTTGAGCCAATCTTCAAATGGCCGGTATACAGTGTTTTCAGCAAGTGGAATCATGGGCGTCAATCCCACTTTCTCCTCTTGAGCCATCTCCTTCCAAATCTGTGAGAGAATGACTTTTGAATCAGCCCAGGGACCGATGCAGCTCTCGCGACACATTTCTTTCAAGTTCCTGAATGAGGCTGCCTGCATGGCAGTGCTCATTCGTGTCTCATAGAATTCTTGACGCTCGGGTGGCAGTTCTCGCAGTCGATAGGCCATGTCGGCTTCCGCGGGCATATAACCACAGGTGAAGAAGGGATGCTGTATGATGGCATCCGGCTCCGGTCGGCAGTCTGCATCTTGTAACATGTCGGCCACTAGATCCTTGGCCTCTTGACTGATGTACTTGTGCGACGATTCATTCGTTGGCCATTCATAGTCTCTCTCCCTGGCACGGCGGTAGATTTCATCGGTAGTTGACGATTGAAACGGAGGCTTTGATGTGAGCATGGCGAACCTGGTCATGGTTAGTACAACGTGGCTGTCGAGCGAGGTGAAGCGGGAAGTCCATACATGATAATGCCCAGACTCCAGATGTCAACCATGTGGTCGTGTCCCTTCTTGCCTTTCTCGAGAATTTCAGGAGCGATATAATTGGGAGTGCCGCAAAGAGTCGTACGGCGAATGGTCTGCATGTCCCTACCAGTTACCACCAAAGCAGCCAGACCAAAGTCACCAATCTTTGCGTTCATTTGCGAATCGAGGAAGATGTTGCCCATTTTCAAGTCACGATGAATTATGCCTTTGCCATGCATGTACTTGATGGCGCCGACAATCTGAACTGAGTAGAATCGAGTCTCGGGCTCGGTGAGACCCTTGCGGCGTTTGACCATGTCCATAAGAGATCCATTGTTGCAAAGCTCCAGGACGAGATAGGTGCAGCTGTCAAATGAAAAGGCCCTGAAGAACTGGACAATATTCTTGTGTCTCATTTTCGAGTGTATTTGCAGCTCGGTTTGAAACTGAAAACGGGAACAGGCGGTTAGGTTAGCTTGGTGCCGTCTGTATGGCAACATTGATGAGAGGATGACCAACCTTTTGCTCCATCTTCGGAGGCATTCTGCATTTGACAATCTTCAAAGCGTATTTCTGTTTGGTGGCCACACTTTGTGCGCTGTAGCATATAGCAAACCCTCCCTTCCCCAGCAGTTTACCAACTTGATAGGTAGCGCCATCAGGACGATCGGAGCTACTAGGCTCGGCGACCTCGGCGGGAGGAGGAGGAGGATGCTCCTTGTCCTTCGCAGACCGCAGCTGCGCGGCAGTCTTGGCTTTGATCTCATTTACTTTGGGCACTCGCTGGGCGTTGGCATCTCTAGGGGACAAAGCCTCGAGGTCAACGCCTTTTGCCACCGCCAGCCTATTTGCCATCACTACGAAAGGGAAAGCGTCGGAGATTGGCCTCGGGGCGTCAGGATGTCGATGGTCTCTGATGGGCGAATCAAGTCAGAGCAATCCAGTTTGTATCGCCGATTTGAGGAGAGGATATCGACAAGAAAAGCCTAAGATGAGCAGGGCATGAGTGGTTGATTTTAAATGTGAAGACTCTCAGCTGAGAATTTGCTCGTATGGAGCTGCCCTCCCTATGTGGCGGAACAGCAAATGCCACAAGTTCGATTTGATGCATATATAGCCATGAGAGTTCAAGACAGGTTTTCAAAGATCCATCGGAGACAAGGTAGAGGAGAAGGAATGAAACTTACGATATTAGCACATGTGGCATTCGCGACGAAGCAAAAGGCCAATGCGAACTGTTTCGCCGATAGTAATGGCGATAGGTCCCGTGGTGGTCGGCAGAAAGGAAAAGCATTAAGCAATGCTGAATGTCGATGTGGATGCAAGGAGAATGACAAATGGCGTTGCTCGTTGACTCGCCCTCACGCCCAGGCGAGTCTCTTTCCCGATTCTGTGCCGCGGTTTGTGTACTTTGCCTGCTCAATGCGAGTCTGGCGGTTGCCGGTGCAACCACCTCAGTGCAGACCCACACCTGGCCGCCCCCCACCCAAAACCTACATTGAGCCACACAGCACACAGCTGACTACCCTAGGTATCTACCTAACCTGTACCTTAGGTAGGTAGGTACCTAGGCACCGACATTATCCATTTCCACCGACCTCGGACCCAACAGCAGCCGCGACGTCATTTCTTGCAACTCAGCACTGCAGTATTTCCGCTCTGGTACAAGATGCTGCTGCAAAGTACTGGCCATGCCTGATTTCCTCACCATGAATTGAGCAATAATTTTCCCGAATTCATGTGCTTTTGCACCACAACGCCTCGCCCGTCCTGGTCGTTGTCACCCCGCCTCTCAATCAGCGCGAATTTGTCTGCCAACACCACCCCTTCGCCAGTTTGAGCTCACCACACCTACACGCCCAGATACCGTATAGCACTCTTCCGAAGAGTGCCCACCACCATGGTCCCTCTACCCCTATTCAAGCTCGCATCACTGTTTGTGCGACACATCTCCAAATATGGCGCGGTGAGCTTTGCTCTTCATCTCCTCCTCCCGTCATGCCTCATTCTCCTGTCACGCAACAATACTAATCCCAATCAATAGAATCGAATCAAAGCGCAGGCTCACGACCATCCACGGTTCCGCGCATTCGCTGCCAAATACGGCCAACGCCTTCACCAACTAAACATGCGCCTCTCAGTCGCACTCCTCCGCGACCCGGAAGCCGAGCGACGCGCCAAAGAACGCGCAGAGGCACCAACCGTCAAAACGGAAGAGCAGCACAAGCGTGATGAAGCGACCGCAGCTAAGGAAAAGGAAAAGGCCAAGAACAACTCCGCATTTTCGTCGTCATCGTCTTCGTCTTCGTCTTCGTCCTCGAAAAAGCCCCAAATGACTTTTCAGAATGTGTGGAGGCGTAAATTCCGACCCTTGCCCGAAGCGAAAGCCGTAGACCTCTTTGCAGACGTTATTGGCGATGCCTTTATTCTTGCTGTCGCTGGCGGTCTGATCATATATGAGTCATGGAAGGCCCTTCAGAAGCCCGATGTGAATAAGCAGAGAATAGACGATCTGAGCGAGCGCGTGGAGGCAATCAGGAGAAGGGAAGAGGAGTTGGCCGAGGTAGAGGAGAAGCAAAGGCGGAGATTTGAAGAGTTGGAAGGTGCGTTAAAGGAGTTGAGGGATCCGAAGACGAATCGGCCTTTGCTGCCAACGCTACAACCATGAACTTGTTGATCATTCTACAATGCAACGAAGAAACATGACTGCAAAGAAGAGCAGTCGGGTTGCTTGGAAATGATCATTTTGATGCTGAGACTCAGCCTGGGCGATGACCATGTCAATTGGCCTGAGCAGGCGTTACCGATGACATAATTTTCCTCGGGCATGTTTCGACAATCTGTACACATATGCAATCAAAATTTCCTTCCTATTGTTGTACATACCTAGATAAGCTACATAGACATCTGTAGTGTAGCATGACTGCTCCCTGGCGCTGGATTGGCAGGACGTATATTAGTGTACCAGAAAGGGAAGGCAGGAAGAAGACGGCTCTTTCCACTCCATGATTATTGAACATTTGAGAGTCAAATATCTGGCCTATGCGACATCACAAAATCTTGACAAAGCCGATAGGTCGGGTCAACTCTGTTTCATTTCCTTCTAAAAACGACTTGACGACTAATTCGCAGACTAAACCAAGAGGCGACCCTCAATGTTCTGTTCCTCTCTACGCAACAGGAAGGAATGGGCACAAGCCATTCCTGATTTCCTCAAATCACCCATAAAATGGAAAGGTTGGCTTCTTCATTGCTCATGGTGAACCGTCTCTGTACCCTGACCGAGCCAGAAACCCATCTCATCGACCATGACGTCCAATTACACTTGACGTCGGATGAAGGCGCCGCCACTTTTCGCATTCTGCTCATGTCTACCGAACACGTACTGGGGGATGATTCCAAGCAGAGGATAGCAAGTCTCGCCAGTCAAGAATGTGCTAAGAAGGGAATCGTGCTCCTCATGCAGGGGTCTGACGCAATGGTGTCCTGGATGTCGCTTCAGATGTTGTATGTTTCCCATCCCGTATTGATCGTTGGACGGCAGAAAGGCTCATGATAGAGGAAAGCGTCCTTCGGCATCAGCATCACATATCCCTCATGCCTCTTACGAGCGTTAGTCAACTGATGACAACTATCGAATCTCTCCATAATTATTGCAACGCGGCCCCCGAACATGGCATTCGGAATAACGACCAGGCAACTATGGTAGAAATTGTTCGACATTGCGTGCGAGGACCTCCTTTGACAGACGGCAAAGCACGAAGCTTGACGTCGTGCATCACTGGGTTGTCACATCTAGCTGGCTTGGTAGAGACAGAGGAAGGGCAACAGAGGCTTTGCAACGCGTTGGGGGACGTAGACTGCCGGCGAATGGTTTCGTACTTTAGAGGCGGTCCCAAAACTCTGTAGGCGTGACGCGGTTACATACCAAGGTCACGTAGGCTGACAAACAACGTCTGCCAGCCTCGTCATCCAAAACAGTCGGAGGGCTACGACCAACAAGTGGCCATCTGGAGAAAAGGAACTGCGAACCGCCAAAGTCAAAGCGTTGCATGGAAGAGCACAAGTTTTCAAGGAATTTGTCTGGAAAAATGCGTCCGTGTCTTTTTCGATGGACTGAGCTTTATGCGTGGTGCGTCATGATGCATCAGCTGGGACCAACAAGCAATGGTGTCAGCTGACATTCGCTCACACATGGTTGAAAAGCCCAGGATCTTGAGGACCATGAAATGCAGCGTCTTTTCGTAGTCGAGAATATTTGATCATTTGCTGATTACGAGATCCGGGCTCTGTGCAGTCGCCCAGAGGAAAATTCCGGTCTGCAGCGGATGTTGGAGTAGTTGCGAGAGGACAAAGCGGTCGCATCAATGATATATCTGCAAGTCATTCATAATCTCCACAGTGAGCAAGAAGGACTATGCTTTTGCATTGCATCAAGTGCCGCACAATCCCCATTGGTTGTGTCTGATTGTGGAACATTCATTGCTCAGAGGAACAGACCATATCCAGGGTCCTGGTACCATCGATTGTTCTACGACAGCAGCTTTGAGCATGATTCAAGCACAAAACATGGCCACCCTGAACTTGTGTTGGGAATAAGTTCGCACAAGAGATCGAGCATGGCTGCCGGACGCCATGAAAAAAACGGGCCCCTACGGAGTATGTGCGTGACGTTGAACATAGTTGGCTGTATTATTAGTGCACAGAGTACAGAGTGGCACCAATGCAGCCACCACCAATCAACCATCTTGCAGAGCCGCCGGAGGTGACCAGGTAGTGACCTGGTAGTGAGTGACCGGGGGGGCGTCGACGGGAGAACGCTGTCGATGCGGCGTGGCGTTCCCCCGCAGGGTCGTCATCGTATTATAGGATAGGGTAGGATGGGTAGGATAGGTAGGATAGGTAGGATAGGGTAGGGCCGTATTGTAGGATATGTGACATGTGTTGGTCCGAGACTCGTCTACTCCGTATGCGGAGTACAAAGCCGGTTCTTTCAAAGCAAACTGGGCTTCCCGCAGCTCGATAGTCGCAGTCTTGAATCGTCTTGGCTTGGCAGCCGTGATGTGTAGCTGAAGTCGATTGAGCAAACCTGGCCATCCAGGTTGTTGGGATAGCATCTAGAAAAGCGAGGGGAAGCGGTGACGGCACGCTCGCACTGCGGCTGACAACTCCACACCCCGTCGCATATGTCCATATGACGCTGATAGTATTCCGTATTCTGGGTCCAACCTCGTTCCGTATGGACCTGAAATCTTCCTGACTTTCCACGTGTATGGTAAAGTGATTGCATGTCAACGCCGATGGGTCCAGCAGCCACGGGCGGGAGCCATTGTCGAGACAGAGACGAGACTTTGTGGCTGGGCGTAGCGCCTCACGTAGCGCCTCAGACACCATGTGACCCTGGTCCGTCCACAAATGCCTCGGCAACCTGCCTCGGTGTCGCAAATGTCAGGAACCAAGTACTGTATCACCAGTGTCTCGACAGAGTCAAAATTAATTGTAGCCAGAATAATATCATGCATGATAAAAGCTCTTGGAGGCTTATCTGCCGCGAGTCGATCCCCTACTGTAGCTTCACACAGAAATCCTTGGCGCTCCTTAGGAAACTATCGCTCGAAAGAAGCCACGAGAGTCGACGGCCAGATGTGATAAGATTAGTTATTAGTTGCTGCTTAGGTAGGTAGGTAGGTAGGTAGGTAGGTATATAATGAGTACATGAAATTGCATTGTATTCGAATCAATAGGATTAGAATCCATAGCTGCTTCTGGCGCCACGCATGGCGCATGGCGCATGGCACATGGACAAGTTGAACTCTGGACTCTGGGCGGAGTACGGAGAACGCAGTAGAAATTGACGATTCAGGAGGCCAAGAATAAACACATGACGACGAACAGCCCATTTTCCAAGAAATGGTGGCGAGGTTATTGGCTAACCCTAGTGCTGTCCTATCAGGAAGCGGAGAATGAACAATGCGTCAGATGTGACAAGAGGCTGACTAGTGCGGAGCGGAACGGGAAAATGACGGTGTAATGTCATAAAACGAGGAAAGGCCCGCGGGCAAGAGGAAGGAGGTTGGCACACCTTCTGTTGCTTGCGCGAGACATGGCAGGGCCTTCCATGCCAGCGTCCGGCGGCAAGGATGCTGATTGGCTGCGACGCAGCATACAACCGCCGACGACTCTCCAATCACCTCGAAACGCACTGTGATTGGTCGCCCCGGGACAGGAAGGCTTTTTCTCGCACAGATCGCTTGCTTCGCATCTTGAATCGACAAACTGCCCCTGTTGCTACCTGTTGCTACCCCCACCATCCGAATATCCAATATCATCAAATACTTGTCCAGTGCTCCTCATTACCCATGTATGAATCACCGGACGATGCGGCCGGCGTGCTTCCCCTTGTTGGCCGACAGCCAAGCCCGTCTAGTCCCGTCTACGGAGTACGTCTAGCCTCTCATCTCTCTCTCTCTTCCTCTCTCTTCCTCTCTCTTACTCTCTCTTTCTCCACCCCCCCCCTGCCCCCCCACCTCTCTCTCCCTCACACACACACACATTGGCTGCTGCTTGGCAGGCAGTCCCTTCCCGTTGCTTTTCATGACAGCTGCCGGTGGTGGCTTAGGCCCACCCTGGCCGGGTTCTCCTCACACCTTTCTCACCATCTATCTGACTGGCCCGTCTTGGACGGTCGCTCGGGTTTGGCGCCTACCCCGGCGCCTGCAGATGCAGCATGGGTCCCCAAGAGAATGCGATGCTTCTGCTGTGAGCTGCGGTGTTTGACTGCCGTGTAATCCATATGGTGATCCATCTCTTAAATCTAACCATTCCGTCTGCTACCGCCCACGTTTGACCTCGTCGGGTGTTTTTCTTTTGCTGCCTCACAAGATACAACAAGCCATACTCCTTTGCTTCAGGTTGCCGACGTCGCCCTATCTAATCCTCGCAGGCTGCAGATCAACGCTATACGCAAGCAACTGAGTTGCCTTTCGCCTGACCCAGCCTTGCTACATCTGTCACGACGACTCCGTACAGACGAAATTATTCTTATCGTTAATGCTATACCTGCATCGCCTCAAACAATCGCCTGTTACAACTCTACCCATAAAAGCTTCCACGGCACGCAGATCCGGCCGGACGTTCTCATCTATCCACGCCCAAAACACCACGCCACAAGATTTTCACACATCCTTGACTTCGCAACGTCCACGGTTTCTATTTTCTCGGCAACAGCACGGAATACCTCCCATGACAATCCGTTAACACACCGGCCTGGTGAATAAAAGGTTAATGTCGTACGGATGCCTGCTGTTACCTCGCAACCGATCTCACCACGATTTCATCATTCGGCAGCAAGTCGCCGACTTCATCCGATACCGTGCCCGTCTCGCTGGCTGACCTAGTCTGATACAAAGCGCCCGAGTTAGTCTCGCCCCTTGCGGCAACGGCTCGGCCTCTTGGCTACAGCCTTGCCGTCAACCGTCAACCGTACTCTTGTTGAAGTCACTTGATACCCTCGCCTATATCGGGGATAAGTGATCTCTTCTTCATCCTCGCGATCCCATCTCTGGCCTTTGTCTTTCGTTGTCAGCAGACTTGATTTCCTTGCTGAACAGCCGCAGCCTGTTATCAGCTACTCAATCCTGGTCTTTCTTTCACTCATACACAAACTGAACTTCTTTTATCGTGTCGGTCTGGCCACTAGCACGCACCGCCTATTTCTTTGGATCCCTTGTATATAACATTTATACACCCAGTCTGTAATACATGCCCACAAGGAGAAAATACAACAGGTTGCCCGTTGGCATATTTCATCCATCAGCGTTGCAAGGCAAATTGGAACTAGGATAGGAGCAAAGGCGAAGAACGTGTGAAGAGGGGGAACCGAGAGACAGCACTCGTGGCAATGGGCAGACTTATCAAGAACCACTGGGGTCGGTTGATTATTATGACCGCCGCTGCTTGTACGTCATCGCCGGCCTTACGACATAATTCCCTCATCATCAAACCGATTCGACGTACTAACACATCGAATAGATCAAGTAGCTGCTGCAATCGAAGGCTTTTTCTGGCCCAAGGTTTTGTGGGACTTTCTGACGAAGAATTTGGATGGCGCGGTCAAACCTGTCCCAATACTGCAGACCATGAACCTGCTGCTTGGGCTTGGCATGCTGGCTCTCGAATGGCCGCTAAGCTTCGTCGCCGGCTCTAATTTGCACCGGTCTCTGGAATTCCGACTTGCCATCTTGCCGCTGGCGGTCCTGACATCGATCCTCATGTACCAGTCCACCAATCCTGCAATTTATTACCTGATTGGCATGGTGGTGTATTTTTGGGCTTATAGTGAAGGCGAGGTATGCCAAGACACACTACTACAACCGTTGCCAAGTACATACTGACCGATTGCAGATGATTTGCGCGAGGCCGTGGACACTACCACAGAGAGGATTCATGGATCCTGGCATGCGAGCCTGATCTCTCGCCGGCACCCCGACTCCAAATTATAAGGATTGTTTACAGGTGTTGAGCTCTCGACGGCTTTCATTTCACCAGTCATCCACATTTTGCAACTGCATTTAGCGCGGCGTTGTCATTGAGACCATTTACCACACGGAACACGGAGCATCCAGCACGTGCCGCGGCCGGCGGCACAGCTGTTAACTTTGCCCTCTTCTTTTTTTTTTTTTTTTTTTTTTTTTTTTTTTTGAAAAAATTTATGACG
>KQ061772.1:84753-96650 GCA_001008035.1 Atkinsonella texensis
TTTTTTTTTTTTTTTTTTTTTTTTTTTTTTTCTGACATAATATGACGTGACGATCTGGGGCACCAAGGCGAGCATGAAACGGCATGGAGTTACGGGAAATGTAGGAGACGCCGGTTGACGTTTCGACGCGGTTTAGATCATGCGGGGAGCAGGGGTATAATGAGTTCCACGCCGGTAATTCGCGAAAGAGGAGGAAGCAATGGAGCTGAGGTGTCAGCTTTTCTGGTTTTGGTCGAACGACTCCGTAGACCTCATCATGGCTAGCGTCCAAACCTTGTGTCAAGGTGATATGAACACAATACATTTTGAAGCAAACGAAATCGTCTTGAAATTGCAGGTTTGAGATACGGATCGATTTCCGGCCTTGAGAGCGTTTTGGCATCGTAGCAGTCCATTCAACGTCAGCAAATGCCGTGGCTCTGATCTGAGAGCCTCTTGGGTGAATCGAATACATTAAATATACAGACCATTTATATTCACTCGAGAATGCTAAAAACAACAGAAACTTCCCACCATATTCACCGACAATGCTCCATGTATGAAACAATAAAGGGTTGGGATGTTTCTTTTCTGTGGATGTTTTGTGCTACGCTCTTGCCTCAGCTGATACTCGACAGCTGGTGATTGCCAGGTGCATAGATGTTGACAGCTGACATTGGCTTGCGTGGCAGTTGTTTCTGGGAGTCAAATTCTGTCTCTCTGTCCACAATAAACCTACACACTTTACCAGGTTCTTTATTCTTGTCTGCGCCTTACCTTGCTAATATGGGTATCAAGTTCATTGCAAAAGCAGGCTCGCTGCTTCCGCAACTTGATCACGCCTTGAACGTCAGGCCGCTATGCACATCCCGATGGACGCGTTTGATACCAGCTCGTACTCAGTGGCACCAGGTTCACTTGCCACGGACTACTGGTTGGCTCTTGCAGTAAAGGGCATTCATTGCCTTGCCCATCATATGGGGCCCCTCGAGCCCGTTGATGAATTCCACATTTCTCTGACTGTCCTGGGTTGCAGATCGAGCTCGCTTGAGCCATGTCATTTTTTTTCATGGCATTCATGGCATTTGTTTTGGCACTTTTGACGCGCATCTGACTTTGCATATGGAAGTTGCCGCGGCGACACCATGACGTCCTTTTTTGTAAATTGGCAACTGTGGCAACAAATGACGTTTGTGAGCAAGTTCACTTTTCCTTCGCTCAGGGGCTGACTGTTTCCTAATGTTTCTTCAAGGTTCTCGCTTGTAGCATTGCTATTGTGTTCCTCGTAGGCGTCTTCAAATTATGGCTTGCAAACCGGCAGATACAGAAACACGAAGTCATCGATGATGAGCGGCGCAAGAGGATAGCTGAGATGAATTACTGCGGCATTCGCTACCTGAATTACACGAGTGTCGCATTTGGAGCACGAGCGATTGAGAATGGAGAGGAGGTGGAAGGTATCTGGAACTGTTGTCGTGGCAGATCCGAAGCGAGACAAATGGCCTTGTCTGCTACACTTGCCAACGACCACAGCGACAGCACACATCCCCGTAATGAGAGCTCATGTTCAGTTCAAGGCTATGCGCAAGAGGCTTCAGAGCCTCTTCAAAGTACGTCAAGCTCAACTGCTACCCAATCATCGGCAGCAACCTCCATGTATCACGACTGTCGTTCGGTGGGCCACCCTGATGATGCCAGCGATGACATAGCCATAGAGGGCAATCGACAAGCGGACAATTATCGGACAGATGAGCCTCCAATAACGGACAGTGAGTGTCGCTGGGATACGGGTAAAACTTTCACACCTCCGACACGGATTAGTACGGCGAGCAGGATAAGAGCCACGGCTCCATCCATAGAGGCAGATACCGGATGCCATTCTAGTGACGGGGAGCAAACATGCAGATTGGGGGGGAATTTCGCCAACATGGAGCACGGAAACCGTAACTCTGGATTTGAGGTGCTTCCATCCAGTAGTCTCGGTATTCGTCTTGAGTTGCCGAACTCGCGGTCTAGCTTTGCAACCAAAGTATTGAGTTTACAAGCAGCGGTGCTGCAACATGCAAAAGAAAGAAATTGATGATTGATGTGACATATCCCGGAATTTTTTGAAGCCGTTGATCTCGGCTAGGGTGTAATTTTGTATGTAATTTGATGTCGGTAGGTAGTTGAGACGCATCTCTTACAATGGCACCATGGACGATTGGTGGGTGTCAAGAATAGGATCGCTCCATATCCCCGGAGCCTCGTGCTGTTTCTTGCCCAGCAAGTTGGAGTCGATGGGTTCTACCCGAGTGATCTTGGAACTTCGTAGTGCGAGCGGTGATTCGGGATAACGGAGGGCACTTGATGCTGACCATGTCGGGAAAGCACATCATCTCATTGGCCCAGTTCTGCCAGCTGCCAACTATAAAGTCATCCATCCCCAGGGACCATACAAAGCGATTGAATATATATATGCATATTATTATCCTAGACATATCAAGCAATTAATTTCTCTCCTCTTACTTGAGGTCCAAAGAGAAAACATGACCGAACAGCAAACCGTTGCCCAAGCCGCCTCCCAAGGGTTCGATAACGCATCGGCGTATGACGTGCATCGACCGTCCTATCCACCAGAGGTAGTGCAGACGATTCTAGGTCATTTACAAGTGGCGCGAAAAAGCGATGCAAAGATTGTAGACCTTGCTGCTGGAACAGGGAAGTTCACGGAGCTCTTCGCTGCTCGGGAAGAACAATATGAGATCGTAGCCATAGAGCCGGTGGCCAAGATGCGGGACAGTCTGCTGAGGAAAGGGAGTGGTTTTTTTTTTTTTTTTTTTTTTCTTAAAAAAGACTGGCTCTCTCCTGACTCATTGGCTGGGGGAGCTGCTGTGGCTTTAGAAGATAATCTCGCGGAGTCAGCTGTGTAGAAGAGTTCTCGATAGGCGAAAACGCTGTACATATTGATCTAGCACAGCTTCAGCCGGAGACTTTCATTCTCTCTGGAGTGGAGATCCCTCAAGGCAAGAGCGTCTTCGTCTGTGTCAAAAGAAATTCATCAGATGCAAAATGAAGGGGTCAAGATGCTAAGACCTGTGCCGAATGGACCAGAGAACGGCGCCGTTATATTATGGTAGTATGAGAATATGTCAAGTTACGAATCGGCCGAAATATACATCACTAGGTTTGAGCTGTCAGTCAATATCTCAGCAATCACAGGCTGACCACTCACCATTGTTGCCTCGCACAAATGCATCTCCATAGTCCCTCCGCTTAGCCCCATTGACGTACTCCTCCGTCTTCTCAAGCGCAATGTTCATGTACCCATCCACGGACTGAAGTTCCCCTTGATGGGAACGAGCGTTAGTAAGGGAGCGGGATTTGCGGAAGTCGCGCGGGCTGGCCTGAATGACGGGGGCGAGCTTACCCTTGTAGACAACGCCTGAGTTGAGCTTCACAATGACGGGGTTGCCTATGATGTCGCTTAGGAAGCTGGAGGGGTCCTTGCCTTCGCCTTGTGAGACGGCGCCGTTCTCTTGGGATGACATGGTGAGCTTGGTGCTGGCTATGTCGGGTTCCGACTTTGATGCCGCGGGAGCAGATCTGAAGTGAGAACCGAAGTGAGAACCGAAGTGAGTTTGGTCAATCTGATAATTAGTGGGGCGAAAGGCATCCGGGATGGTTCGCGCTCTGTGCTGCTGTCACTGCTGTGCGACACGACACGGGGACCTGGACCCGCTAATTTAGTGGCGCAAGGCAAGCATCGAAGCGTTTTGACTGAGTCAACTGGTCTGGCCCACGCTAAACCATCATTCACGCTGTCGGATTTCCAACTTCCAAGTTACTCTAAACATTGCTCCACCCCGACTTCTCCAACTTGCTTCCGGACGGCGATGTGCAACGCTCAGGCTGTCACAGGCTGAGGTTTCTGTACATCTTCTGCTGCTTCGCTGATATGCCTTCCTAGCTTAGCCCACAATGAGCGCTCCCTCGACGACGCAGACGCCGGTCAAGGCGAAGAAACTCCCGTTCAAACCAACAGCCCTGCGTAGGTCTGCCTCCAAAGTCAATGCCCATGCCAACAAGGACAAAGAACAAGGTGGGGACGGCCTGGAGTTATTTCGCAGGTCGAAGGAGATGCAGCCCATCATGGAGGCTGATCGTGAACGACGTCAGAGGAAGAGACAAAAAGAAGAGGAAGCGCGTAGGAAGGCAGCTGCAACTGCTGGGAAGCGACCGTCAGAAGCCGATGCTCTAGTTGATGCTTTCACGTTGCATACTCATGTGCCGCCGTCGGCAATGCGGACTACGCCTCCAGCCGCTGCAAACCACAGCAGTTTTGGCGGCGAAGCAAGGTTGGTCCTGCTGCTGGTCAAACTATTTCAAAAACAATGCCGTAGCTAATTACTGGATAGCAAACTGGTAACACCGCCAGCTTCAAAGCGGACGCGCCTGAGCTTGACTCCAAGAAATACCGCGAGCTTTGCTTCCACCGAGCCAGAATCATTCATTGACGCGTCACCCTCCAGTCAGATTGGTTTAGCGACCGTGCTCCAAACCCCGAAACATCAAGAAAGCAGGAACTTGCGCAGTCTCTCATCCGCGCCGATCGTTCTCAGCGATTCAGACGACGACGATGATGATTGTGACCGTGCGCCAACTCCCACGCCAAAGAAGATTGGCGATGACGTGGAGATACTGGGCAGTAGCTTCGCGGCTGCCGACGAAGATGATGAATTCGCCGAATATGTCCGCAAAGCCGAGGAGCAGCGTCGGAGCCAAGCCATGTCGGAAGCTAACCAGAGCAGCGCTTCAGCAAAGGAATTTATTCATATTCTAGTCACCTCGGTCGTTCCCAACAGTAAGCCCTGCCAGGTCAAGTTCCTGTACAATCAGCCGCTGCGAAAGGTGAAAGATACGTGGTACATGCTTGAGAAGCAGAGGGGAAACCTAGCGGAAGTGCAAAGTAACGATGAGATCGTCTTGACGTGGAGACGAAAGAAGGTGTACGCATCTTCTACGCTGCTAAACCTGGGCATTCGACCTGGAACAGATGGTCGGGCTGTAATAGAGAGAACCGGTGTGATGGCGCACAGTGTCAACACAGCTCAAGTGCACATGGAGGTGTGGACAGAAGATTTATTCCGGGAGATGGAACGCAAAGAGGAGCTGCAGCGCAAAAGAGATGCAGGCGAGCTTTCCGGAGATGACGAGAGCGCAGGGCTCGCAAGTGAGGATGCACCACCTCTGGACGTCAAGCTTCGCGTCATTCTGAAAGCCCCCGGGCTGGAAGACGTGAGACTCACGGTGCGCCCGGAAACAACGGTCGAAACGCTGGTCACGGGCTTCAGAACGCGACAGCCAACGTCATGTAGCAAAGACGTCGGCATCTGGTTCGATGGGCAGCGGCTGGAAGAGCACATCACGATGGATGAAGCGGAGATAGATGACTTGGACACACTCGATGTGCACATCAAGTGAGCGACGACAGCAGTTATGGATATACGGCATTGGCGTTAGAGCTGGCTGGCTAGGACTGAGATACCCTTTGGGAATTGCTTATTGGACATATGAATGAAGTTCTTTTGCGCTGCTGATGCACCGCTCACGTATTCTCGTGATCTTGACACCCCTTTCAACGCCATACTGCTAGCACTGCAGAATATCTTTGTTCTCACATTCTGCCTAGGCACGTATACCATGCTAGGCGGCATGCGACTTGCGCAGCAAGCGTAGTCGCGAACGACCGAACGACCGAACCACTGTAACCTGAGCGACTGGGTCCTCGTCGCCAAGGCCGCTACTCTCGACAAGTCTATGGCTCTTTGCATCACATGGAGCACGATTGCTGTATTCCTCTTTTATTTGGAGTTTCAGTTCCTTTGGTCATCACAGGAGGCAGGCAAATGGTACGCCTGACTGGACGCTCGCCTCCGTTTCATTTGGTGCCTGAGAAGCTGAAATGTCCACAAAATGTATGTAATACAGCGTATGTCACCAATTTATTACCTATACGTCGTGTTTATCAAATTGTGCATCATGGTCACAGTCTACCGGACCTCGATTCTACCGACTTGCGCAGCAGCGAAATCACCTCGGACGGATCCTTAGCTCCAAACACTGCACTACCAGCGACGATGACATTGGCGCCAGCATCTGCGGCCTGGTCAATGGTCCCTGGTCCCAGTCCGCCGTCCACCTCGATGTTCAACTCGGGATACTTGGCTCGGAGGGCTTGCACTTTGGGGAGCTCGCTTGCCATGAACTTCTGTCCACCGAATCCAGGATAGACCGTCATGACAAGGACCATCTGGTTGCAACGGAAATCAATATTTGGTCGGTGGTCTTGCTAAAGAAAAAGAGGTATGACGCCATCTCAGCTGTGTACAGAACCTACATCTGGTTTTTCCTGGGGATCAGACGTTTCCAGGATATCCCACAGCACATCTACAGATGTGTCCGGCTTGATCGCCATACCCGCAAGGAGGCCTTGGGCATGAATGTATCGGATCAGATCTTTGGGGTTCGTCTTCTCGTCCGAGGTTTCCTCGGGGCTCTCGGCGGCAGTCGAAAAGGCGGCTTCATAGTGGAAGCAATACAAGTCGCAACCGGCCTTCTTGAATTCCTGGACCCATTTCTTGGGCTACGATAGCAGGAACGACAGTTAGGAAGGGTTAGATGGATAGCTTGTTGCAGTGTTTGTTTGCAGAGGAAGAAATACTGTATCACACCACTGCTCTCAGGAAATTACCTCTGCAATCATCATGTGGCAATCGAACGTGCCCCTTCCGTGAGCTTCGCTTGGCTTATCAACATGTTTTCTGATTTTGGCAACGACGGGAGCTCCAAAGGTGATGTTGGGGACAAAGTGGCCATCCCTGTTATCCGTGTTAGAAGCGATTGGCAAAGGGACGTCTGGGCAAATGGGTTGACACAAACATGATATCAACATGGAGCCAATCGGCGCCTTGATCCATGGTACGTGAACAATCTTGGCCAAGCTGAGCAAAGTCAGCGGACAGGATTGAGGGCGCAATAATCGCGGGTGGTGCCATTTTGCTTGCGATTTCGCTGTGAGTGGTTTGTTGTAGCATGCTAGGACGAAGAAGGGGAGAAACGGCGCAGCCTTTGCTTGCCTCTAGCAAGTATCTGATGTCAGCGGGGTCGGCGGAGCTTGCAAGACCCGAATTAATCCGACTCTAGAAGGGGACGGGACGGGTTGGTAACAACGATAAGTATCATAGGAGAGCAGGCGGAAGCCGCAATGTTCTCTTGTCTTCTCTCTTGTCTTCTCTTTTTATTGTCATTTTTTTTTTTAAATATTTTTTTCCCTGACTTTTCTAATTGATGGGCAAGATTTTATCTCACGACATACATTGATTCATAATCTTGTCAAGAATACAACATATTGAGATAAAATAGAACACCAAGTTATTGGTGCTTCCTGGATGACGCTTGATTCCTCTGCCAGCTCTGGCCAGTAAGGGTAATCTTAGAAGATCCCAACCTGGGCCACGATGAGAAGATGCATTGATGACGGCTAGCGCCACCACCGAGGGCATTGTAAACTCGGTAATGTGGCTGCCCTAGTCTGAGGATAAACAGGATCCGGTTTTTCTTGCCAGAGTTGTGCAAGACAAGCGGCTTGGCTGCTCAGTCTGGCTCGAAATCGTGGCAGTGCCAGTCGACGATTCTCAGCATGGCATAGCATGGTAATAGATTGTATAATGTTTCGTCGATTGGACATTAGAAGGACAGCGTTCAGATGGTGGATTAGGATAGAATAGATGCCTTGGCCAGTTGGCGCCTCGATGAGAAACCGATTTTGCAACTTTGTCCATGCTAGCGCAGGGTCGGAGGGTCGCAGTGGAGAGTCCTACAGTGAGGGTCCCAAAACATCAGGGCATGACCCGTGTCCACCAGCTGCCCACCAGCTGCCCACCAGCTGCCCAAGGGCCAAAGGCAAGTTCTTGCCAGTCAATGCCACCCCACCAAACACTCGGAAGATCTCTGCATGTGGGGCTCACGTCATGTTGCACCTGTCCCTGTCCCTGTCCATCCGGTCAGACCCTTCTTCGTCCGACTTGCCGTCTTTAAAAAGAGCACCATCCATCTCCGTGTCCATTCTCGCCCATATTAGCCCGATGCGTCCAGGCTGACATTGTGTATCGACTTCTTTCAACATTGTATTGTGCATCTTGCATTTTACTCCGAGCTCCATCTATACATTCTGGAATTTTTTTTTTTTTTTTTCTTTCGTGGCTTATGGTCTACCTCCGAACCTTCGTATCTTACAACTTGTCGCATCACATCGTCGCATCCCGTCGCAATGCCCATCCGAAATCCATTCGCCCGGCGATCTGGGCTGGTCTCGCCTGATGAACACCTGCTGCAACCCGAGCACGAAAATCCTCATCCCGGCTTCGAGCGAGTGGACACAATCGGATCCAAAGCCTCGTCTTCGCTGAGTTTGCGCAGCAACAAAAGCCATGATACTGGTGAATACAAGATGAGTGGTACGTGACCAGCCTTCTGCCGCCCCAGTCGCCTGTCAACACATTCGATGCATCCTACCCCCCTTGCAGTCGCCTCGCCTCGCCTCGCATGGTGTCACAGATGGTGTCACAGTTCCAATCTTGGTGGGCATGGGGGTTTAGTGGTTGTCACAAGCCAAGGTCAACTGTGTATGTTTACTGATTTGAATCTCCTTCATCAACAGTTGTTAATGATAGTGGCGTCTATCTTCCTGTATGGCTATCCTCAGTCTACTGTATCGATGAGGCTGCCTCACTAATACACCTTGGCTGGCTAGCCCTCGCCAAGTGAGGAAAAAGGTCAATGGCCACCGCGCAGATACCTCTCATCGAGAACTTCGACAGAGACTCGGAGTAGCTTTGGCGATATCGAACAATTTCCCATCTCCCGCGAGTCATTTGACTCTTACAGAAGATCATTTGTACGTGCTTCGCTGTATTAGATGGAAAAAAGTGTTGTGTTTCTAGCGTCTGCACGGGCGTACTAATGGCGCATGGTTTTTGACTAGGATATCACGGCACGATCACCAGTCTCTTCCAGCGATAGCTTTGGGCGTCAGAGCCTAGATTTAGCTCGTTATCCACGCCTCCCACGATCGACAATTGACCGCAATTTCGAGCGCCAACCTCCAACAGCCGAGGAAGGGTTTGAAGAAGTTGGACTCGATGATCAGAAGCAGCAACCCCGAAAACGCGGATTTTTTTCCAAGTTGACAGAATCACAAGATGCATCGGGCCAACCCACCGTCTCTCGGTTCTTGATGCCGGGGCGCAAGCGCGGTCATAGCGGACAAGGCGCGGAGCTCAGACTCATGAATCAACCCAGGGACAACTAAGCGAGCACTGGTTGCCTCTTCATACTTTGTCTCACCTTCGCAGAACATACTTGTCGGTTATTCTTGTGCGTTGATCAGTTGGTTAATCCGGTCCAAGGCGTTGACGGTTGCAGAGGTGATACTGCCGTCCATCCCGCGCGGACAGACGCGATGGCAGTACACAGCACTCGCTTAATTGTAGGGTTATCATATTTTGAGGGCTGTTTTGAGATGTGATGATTGTATTATATGGCTGAGGGCAGAGTCAATGGCTTCGCCCATGCTGCCATGATGCCATGAATTAATGATGATAATTCTTTTGAGGATTCATGATTGCACATTACTCTTGTCCTTGATCTCCTCGGAGGGTCGGACCCGTCGGACCCATCTGATGCAAGTGGAAGCAGTGACAACCCACCGCGCCTTCCGCACAAGGCCCGCCAACGATGGGCCTTCTCCACCCAATTGATGGAACCATTTCGTGCCAGAACTAAAAACCTCTGTTCCCTCACTTTACCATGAATCCAGATTGAGAAAGTGACCCAACGCTCACCACGTAACAACCAAGAGCAGGGGCCGCACGTCTCAGTCGCGCGTATGTACATACCTAACGCATTTCCATCACATCCTCGCACTATGGCAGCACGCAGGTCACCGAGCGATGAATTAGCTCGTCTTTCGCTATCGTCGCGCACGGTTCACGCAGATGACTTCATCTCTGCCCACAGGGCCGTAGCTCCAGCTTTACATGTGAGCACTACATTTAGATACAGTGACAATCCAGACGAGTTGCAGTCCAGTGGGGATCCGAACAAGCTATCGGACTGGAACAACCCTGACGTGAGTAATGTCGTAGCTTCCTTAATCGACGTCATGATATGCTTCAGTAAAACTTGCATCAACAATGTCTATCTAGAAACTGATAACGGTGTAGCCCAACGCACCACTCGACTCCCACATCTACTCGCGAGACTCGAACCCAAACACCACTCGCTTGGAAGCTGTTCTCACGAGCATTCTGGGCGGAGACTCCGTCACGTATGCGTCGGGTCTAGCTGCCTTCCATGCCGTGCTCGTTCGCCTGAACCCCAAGCGCATCGCCATCGGAGAGGGCTACCACGGGTGTCATGGCGTTATCCAGGTCCTGTCGCGACTCACGGGCTTGAAGAAGATGCCTCTGGACTGTGATCCTGCGGAATTAGGTCCCGGGGATGTAATTCATGTTGAAACACCACTGAATCCAACGGGCGAAGTTTGCAACCTTGAATACTACGCTGATAGAGCACACAAGGCCGGAGCGTACTTGACCGTCGATGCAACTTTTGCGCCGCCGCCGCTTCAGGACCCCTTTGCGTTTGGCGCTGATGTCGTGATGCACAGCGGGACAAAGTACATGGGGGGTCATTCAGATATGCTCTGTGGTGTGTTGACCGTCGCGCCAGCCCACGACTGGGCGAAAGAACTTCGTCAGGAACGATTGGTGCTCGGGTCTGTGATGGGAAGCCTGGAAGGCTGGCTTGGATTGCGGTCTCTGCGAACTCTGGAACTTCGGGTCACGAGGCAGAGCCAGACAGCCACTGCGCTGGTAGCTTGGCTCAACACTCAATTGCAAGACTCGTCAACAGTCGTGGGACAACTGGTGGAGAAGCTACACCACGCAAGTTTGCAGCCCGAGGCAGTAGTGCAAGGAAGCTGGCTACAGAAACAGATGAAGGGTGGTTACGGGCCTGTGTTTGCCATTGTGATGAAGGACATGTATAAAGCAAAGAGACTGCCTGGCAGACTGAGATTATTTCACCACGCAACGAGCTTGGGTGGAATCGAGAGCCTGATAGAGTGGCGAGCGATGACGGATCCGCATATCGACCAGAGATTGCTCAGGGTGAGCGTTGGTGTGGAAGGCTTTGAGGACCTGAAGGCGGATCTTGAGCAGGCTTTACGTAGTCTGAGCGACTGAGCCGTTTGAATGCATTGGATATACCCAAGCTTGTATGGTTGGTAGTAGAGCAATTTCAGGTCAATATGTGAGTGGTAATTCTATCGGAAAAGACGACCAGGTTGGCTGCGCTAGGAGCGAGCACATAATTCCAATGTCCGCTATGCAACGCAGTCTGATGTCATGCGTTTCCTGTTACATGAAGCTTTGCATCGTATTCACTGCAGAAGAGTGGCAAGTCTCTCGACCAGTCGGTGTTGGATGTGTGATTGCTGGGGAACATGTATATAAGGTTTTTAGTATCGACGAGGCTTATACAGTAGCAGCGTAACCACCCGGGGGTGTCAAGATACACGAGCGCCCGCCCATGGTGCAATACACGGGACAGATGAGCTCGTAATTTGACACCATGGCCCTTCCCCGTCGCCTGCTGCCATAAGTTTAGGGTAGGCTCGAGTGCCTGGGAGCCCAGGCCATGTTCACTGACTTCACCCACGTTCCTATCGACCGATCAACCAACCAACCAGGGGGAACCAAATCCAGCATCTAGAGAACGAAAGAAGAGATCAATTTTATTCCCCCCCCCCCCCCCCCCCCCCCCCCCCCCCCCCCCCCCCCCCCCCCCCCCCCCCCCCCCCCCCACCCCCACCC